>JAFBMS010000142.1:130000-150885 GCA_019788955.1 Albula glossodonta
GAGAGAATGGCTGCTCTCTGCAGCGAAGGAAGAGAAACAAACCCAATAACACGCAGCTTTGAAGAACCTCACATTTCGGTAGCAGCGGTGAGCAGAGAGGCAGGAGGAGGAGGATAATGTCTCTCTTTCTCTCTCTTCTTCTCTCTCTATACCTCTCTTCTTCCTTCCCCCTCTCTGCACGTTCCTTTCTTCTCACGTTCCCTTCTTTCCCTCTCTTTTGTTCTGATCCCCCAGCTCCATCTTTCTCTGGTGCTCTCTCTCTCCTTCCCCCTCCTCCTCCTCCTCCTCCTCCTCTCTCCTGTGCTCAGCGCTCACATGAGTCACGTGACGTGGGTCAGCTCAGGACAGCGCTCACTACAAGGGCATTTTTTTTCCTTTTTCTCTCTCTCTCTCTCTCTCTCGCCCCCACTGAAAGTGAAACGGATGAATAGATGAAACCAAAGAGATGAGGCAGGCGAAGCGGTCCTTTACCTCCCTCCCTCTCTCTCTGGCGACTCAGCCAATCGGAGGCGATGTAGCCGCCTGCGGCAGTTCCCTCCATGTGTCCAGCTCATGCGGTGAGGGGCGGGGCTTGAGTCTGAAGGACACAGGATGGGCTGTCTTCCTTTCTCTGTAATTAAACCACCTGCCTCTTAATTAATGTCACCTCCTTTCACAAGGCCTGCGTCCCATGAGTCAAAGTGCAGAGAGCAGTCAGCTGATGTCAATCTATACGCCGCACGCTGTCTCTGTGTGCATTCCTCTCTTATGGACGAGTCCTCATATTCCCTTATGAAAGAAAGACGGACAGGACAGGATCTGGCGGGTGGGGATTAAACCTGGCTTCATTTTGGGGACTGTAAATACAAAAGCTGCTTTCAGAAAAACGGCCAGCATTGTCTGCAGAGCAATGGGGGTGTTGACAAGGTTTGTCTGACATTGAAATGCTGCGCTCCACTGACCTCAGAGGTGCATTGTTGTGTTTCTTAGTGCTGCCCCAGAGTCCTTGGAGCTGAATGCACACAATCGCAAGGAAGTACTGGTGCACAAAAGACAGGCCGTGCCGTTTCATGCCAGTTGGAGTGTCCGCCAGCCAAGTTCAGACCCCATAATCCTGGCCAGTTATTGCCATTGAATGGAGTGCTTTCGCTGGTTTCCCTTTAATTTCAGCTTCGCCTCTGAAGTCTGGAAAGCTCAAGCTCGTCCTGGCTTTTCTCGGTGCTCATCAAACGAGGCTTTAATGACAGGTTGAGGGGAAATAAAATACGGCGAGTCTCTCAGGATAACGCTCACTCAGGCTCACTCTGTGCTTAATTAAATTTGCCCACTGATAAATTAAAGAGGTGTGTGGTGTTCCGTGTGTTCTTTGCTACCTCAGAGACTGGCTCTGGATCAGTCAAAGATTGGGTGCTCTGAGGGGTGGGGCTTGCGAGGGGTCCGCACGCAACGCCCCGATCCATTACCTGAAACACTGCTCCTGGTGGATCATTTACTGACACAGAGTCTGTGCATGTGCCGTTTGTTAAACACACACACACACACACACACACACACACTCTCTCTCTCAAGGGAGCAGTGAATATGAGTACACACAAAGATGATAGCGACTCTGCCCATGGTGATTGTTGGTCATTGTTTTAAGGTTATTTTTGGGGGGGGTGGGGTGGGCACAGCACAGCACAGGCAGAAGGAATCTCACAGGGTTCCCAGCTGTAGCAGAGAGAGCCCATTCTATAAATGATTATGGAGGCCACTGCCAATTACACCCCTGGCACCTGAGTCCCCATCATTGAGCAAACAAAAGTGCCAGTGTGAAAGGAAGAAAAGACGAAAGACTCGGCTCGTTAAATGCTTTATTTTCTGTGTTTGTTGATCGACGAATGGGTTTTGATCGGAGGCTTCAGGCCAAAAGCCTGCGATAGAAACTCCACAACCAGCCACACCCCCACTGCACGCCTCTTTTAGCGGCTCTAAATCATTCATGCCCCCCCTGAGAGGAGAACAGGAGATGGTGTGAATGTGACACTGACTGGTCAGGGGAGGGAGGGAGGGATGGAGGGAGACAGAGATGGGAAATGGACAGAGACATGGAGCAGAAGCACTTTCCTGCCAGCACCGCCTCGGGTATGTTCACTTATTGGTGCCAGTTTAGTGGATCATAATGATAATTATGTGAAAGTGACTACGCACACATCTGCAGTCCCTTTGGGAGCTGCTCTTGGTCCTGGAGCGGTTGCAGATGGCTCCGCTTAGGGGTGTGTGGGAGAGGGAGACGCTTCTCTCCGAGTTTGGGGTGCAGTTTGTTTCCGGGCCGTTCTGGGGGGATTTGGGGCGCGGGGTCCCCTGAGAGACCCTGATATTTACGCTGTGTTTGAAAGCAGAAAGGGCTGACCTTTCAGAGCGGTGGGATGCTGGGAGAAGTGTGGCGGGGGTCCACGGGAGTGCAGACAACCTTTCACTGTGCCATTACTGAGTGTGTGTGTTTGTGTGTGTGTGTGATTGTGCCGTGTGCGTGTATGTGTATGTGTATGCGTGTGAGTGCGTGCGTGAGGTTTTGTGCATGTTGACCATGCCAGGAGAGACCTTGCTCCCAGTATTTGCTTGTATGCATGTACATGTATAAGCTGTATGTGTTCACATTCACCCTTTGTATAAACATGTTTTCTGCCAGTACCTTACCTGAGATGAACTGGCAGAATTTTATCAATCAGATACTATAGCACATATTCTAAGATATGCAAAAATTCTAGATATGCACACATTCACACACACTCACACACACACACACACACACACCCATGTACACACCCTCACTCACTCATATATTATGTGTACACAGTGTGTACACATGCATATTCAAATGTACGCTGTATTTTGTGGCAGCACCGTAGGCCTGAGCGAGACTAAATAACGGAATTTAATTAGGCAGATGATGTAGAGTGTGGATCAGTGTGACTGCGCGCTGCAGGGCGGGCTCTGGGTGGTGCATCGCAGGCTGCCCTTGCAGTAATGCACCTGGGCCGTCATTCAGGAGGCCGCGCCGCCGCCATGCGCACATCAGAGCCTGAAAAACAAACTGTGTCACGTACACAGAGGCGTGGTGCTCATGGGCGCACGTGTGCCGTTTTCCTGACTGAATGAGAGGCAGTCCCAAAGTGCACCACTCCATACCTGTGTATGAGTTCAGGTGATTTTTACATCTTGTTGTCGTATAGTTTGAAGCGGTGTGATGATGCTCATCAAAGACAATGTAGTCTATTCGTCCCCACAGTAAAACAGAGATCCTGCACTGTCTAAGTCCCCACAGTAAAACAGAGATCCTGCACTGTCTAAGTCCCCACAGTAAAACAGAGATCCTGCACTGTCTAAGTCCCCACAGTAAAACAGAGATCCTGCACTGTCTAAGTCCCCACAGTAAAACAGAGATCCTGCACTAAGTCCCCACAGTAAAACAGAGATCCTGCACTGTCTAAGTCCCCACAGTAAAACAGAGATCCTGCACTGTCTAAGTCCCCACAGTAAAACAGAGATCCTGCACTGTCTAAGTCCCCACAGTAAAACAGAGATCCTGCACTGTCTAAGTCCCCACAGTAAAACAGAGATCCTGCACTGTTTCCAATGATAAAGGCTTGCACTTGGTGGCTTGCCAAGAGTGGAACGAATCACACTCCCACAGAAAACTAAATACATTTCCTTGGAATCCGGTGGTGAGATTTGAACTGCGACCGTTAGCGTTGCAGTTAACAGCCCCACCCACTGCGGTCTCCTATCCTCAGAGATAAGGGCCTGTAGTCTGTAAGCATGTGGCAGTGGGAGTACTGATCTGGGATCAGCTTTCCTCTGTCCTTATCCTAACCTTATTAATTAAGAGTTAAAAGGCAAACCTGATCTGAGTGTAATTTCTTACTTTACACAGCCCAGCTGTATTGGTCTTGATTATGATAATGCAAGACACATGTAATGGACAAAAAGAGCAAACCTCACGTTTGAGAAGTGTTTATTTTTATCAGGGTATGACAACTTGTGAAGTGCAGGGGGTACGTGCTAAAAGCAAGCGCATAAAGCAACGGGCGCGACAAGCCAGCCGTCTCTTTCTCAGGGTTGAACACACAGGATAACAGCAGTGTCTTCTGGGATTGTCAGTTTTGTGATTGCTGAGGTTATGGCAGCCCCATAATAATGATGATTCCACGATATGGGGCGACTGAAATGAAACGGCACAGTGGGGATTCAGTACTTCTGAGGGACTGCTGAAACAGAATGGAATAGACCATCTCTGAGCCTAAATGGCCAGTGAAGAGTCAGGATGGTGTAAGCGGTCTGATGGTACGGTCATTATGTACTGTCATGTACTCTTATGTTCTGACCACACGCTGAGCTGTTCTACATAAAGGAGGGCAGGTGTTTGAGCCCCTGATGAGCCTCCCTGGGGGGGCGGGTGGGGGGACACGTGGGTCTGGAGAGGGGGCTTTGCCAGGCCATTAACCCTTTGCCTGCAGGCAGGCTCCCAGATGGAGGCCCTGAATGTTTGACCTAGAAAGGGGAAAAAAATCAAATCTGAACGGCCACTCTGCTGCTGTGCTCCAGGGTCACGGACTAGAGCCTTTTAATTTGACCGGCACGCTGCTTATGACACGCTCTTTAACAGGGTGTGTGCCCTTGACATGACGGGACGAGACATGACACTTCCCTCAGCTACAAAAGGAGGAAAAAGAGTCCTGACTTTAATCACCTCTAACGACCTTAAACTGATGGCTTATCCCTGTGGATTCAGTAGGGGCCATGAACAGGTTGTGAGTAAATCTTACTGGGCTGAACCCCGCAGTTGTGACTACAGAGTTGCGGTACTCTCCCAAGTTCAAGCCTGGTACACCCTGTTCCTGTAATCCCAGAAAAAAGCTGCACCCCTGTCTGTATCTGAACTCCTCCGGCACGGACGCAGTCTCGTTTGTGAGACCAGCACAGAATGAATCTGTCCGGAAACAGTGCTGGGAAAGGAGCTGGTGGAGCTGGTGGGAGGACTGAATTATTGGATTCTCCAGATTGTGAAGGAGATGGTATGCTCTGGAGCGAGAGGGAGATGGCAGTCCGGGACCCGCGCAGTCGGGCCGCGCAGTCGAGCTGTGCGCTGTACCTTTGCAGTAATAGCACTGGCAGATGGCACAGCCTTCTGCTTCGGCATTAGGAATTCAAGTCATGAGTCATCCATAACTTCAAACGCTTCACCAAGAAGGGCCTTGTGCAGAGAGAGGGGGCCCTGTCGAGCCGTCACGATGATTCAAACATGCCCCAACCCCCCACCCCCCCCCAAACCGACCGCCAGTGTGATTCAGGCCGAGAGTGACAGCTGTGGATCTGAGAGCGCGGTGCGAGCTGGGAGCATTGTGGGAAATGCGATGAGTTGTGTGGGGATTATCACAGAAAACGAACTTGTGCTTCACTCTAAAAAAAATGCAGAAATCCCCAGCCTCTCCTGCGCTGCTGCAGTTCCCTCAACACAACGAGCGCGATGTCTACTAAGGGCACATCTGATCACACAATTTCACCCCTTCTTTCCGCTTAATAGCAGATTAATACACCCATGACTTATTCATCGCAACGCTGGCGGCTGCAAGTAACGCAGTTTGGCCATGGTGGTTTGCATTCTGCCGCTCCGGGGGAATTATTTAGCCTACTATTAGGTTTGCCAAAACCTCACACTTAAACGGGAGTTTGTTAGGCTGGACATGGGCCTTGTTCTCTCTTATTTAAACAGTCTGCAAACTCTCTTCCCTCTTCTGAGTAGAATCTCATGAATATGTCTTGTGAATATATTTTATTGAAGGGTGAGTTTTGGCCAAATCTGTGCTGACTTCTTCCTGTAGTTATTCAGTTAGCCTGGTAATTTATGTGATCAGACAGTTTTAACCAAATTTCATTTGTAACCTCGTAAATGACAGCCTAAGACTGTTTAAGCATCAGTATGTGAGATGTTTTGTGGTGGTCTAATCTCCGAGTGAACCAGATTTGTTTTGTGTGGCTAATTAGCTAATTAAACCAGGGTAAACAAAAACCTGCTCACCCAATGCCACCCCCCAGGCCTGGAGTGGCCCGCCCCTAGCATCGGGCCTGTGACTGTGATTGGTTGTGGCAGCATGTCCGCACTCTTAACTTGATTGGCAGGCAGAGGATGCATAGTCCTCAGTCACGACAGTCCATCTCTCCTCCGCTATCCCGAAGTGGGCGGGGCTGGAGCTTGCAGCAGCGTCTGCTGTGTGTGAATATGCAGGAAAAGCGGGGTACTGATTCAAGGCACGATGCCACACGCCCAGTTCTCCAACGTTTATATCTCACCTGCCAAAATACATTCAGCCATTTAGTAGGTGCTGTGCTAATCAGAGAAACCTGCGCTTATAGCATACATTTTTTACATAGTACATAAACACACATTCACTCAGCATGCACTGGGAACGGTTTTCTTGGGGGCAGACCATACAGCCCTCTCTGCTGTCACATGTCTGGTGTTCTGTTATTATTCCATGTCAGACACGTAACGTGGTCACCAGAGCGATAATCAGATGGCGTCCCCCCTCTGTTTCAGGGACCCCATAACTGTTATACTCAGATGTGTGATGTCATTAAGGCTGGTGTAAAGGTTGGGCTTTTTCTCCCTAGTGGTAGAGTAGTGGAAGTGGACATTCAACCAGGACCAAATGGCTGCTGGTATTCTCCACTGTATTGTATTAATCACAGGTAAATAAGCACCTGTGTAAGGAGTCCTATGTAAAAATGGAGGCCTTGGTGAGGGCTCCTGGAAAGCCTATAGTCTAAAGTAGTGTGGAGGAGTGTGCTTTGCGGTGGCTCAGCTTCAGTGCTGTAGCGGGGCCCGTGGTGACTGCAGCAGCTGCACCTCGGCTCTGTCCTATTGACCTTTGAATTCCTACACAAAGGTCAGCTCTGCTCTTCAGTCAGGTTTTGGGTTTCAAAACAAACCTCGTTCTGGTTGTGCCCGCCCTCGCCAAAACCCCTCCCACCCCCCACCCCCCAAAATAGAGCGGGGTATTTTGTCTTGGCCACACTGGACAGCGCTGGGAGATAGAAACATGAGCTGCAGATTTATGAGGGCGGCCATGACACCCAACAGGAATGTGACTTTCATCAGCTCCGCTCTCGACCCTCTCTCCTTGACACTTGACCCATAAAGCGCAGAAAGAAGCAGAACTGCCTGACGGGGGTCTGATAAAGGGTTAATCTGTGCTCTCGGCCAAAAGAGATTTTATTTTTATTTTAGTGCTATTTTTGTTTTACCTATGACACCTACAACACTTAACAGAACACAATGAAACTGTGAAGAAAACATTTAGCTGCAAGAAAACATAAAGCTCGTACTTTAAATAGACAGTAGCTTACTGAGGCAGACATGACAGTCATAACACCTTCAGCGACAGTCAAATAAATTATCTAAGAAAACAACAATCAAATTTATGAGGTTTTTTGTCACAGGTGGTGAGCGTTTCCGCTGCCTTATCAAACTCACTGAACCCAATCACGTTCTGCGGCAGGCTGCTCAGCTTAGGTCGCGCTCCCCAAACAGACTAAAGCATAATCTCTTCTCTCATAACCTGCATTTCAGATGCGAGCTGTGCTAGAAGACATCTTGGGCTCAGGCCTGTCCCCTGTGTCAATGCTGAGCTTTATCCCGCAACGAATGGCTGAGACGGGCAGCATTTACACAGTTAGAGAGGAACTGTTTCAGTCTTCAAAACGTGGGCAATCCTGGCCTTGGTATCAGTTTAAAAACACAAGAGCTTGTTTGTGGCTAATTGTGAGAGTGTGTGCTTTGTGTGTTTTGCCTGTTTGATATGTGCTTGAACTGTATCAGTGGATCCACTTTAATTAAATGATTAAGAAATGACACGGGATCTGGGAATGCTGATTAAATGATGTTATTAAAAACATTATTACATTCTTCATGCTGCTAGATCTCTTACTTTGATTCTGTTTACTATCCGATTTCGGAAGAACTTGTTATTTTGGAAGAACATAAGGTGTAACTTATCAAGGATTTACATTTCCACTGAATTTGCGCAACAAAGACTTCCTGAAATATCAATCCAGGCATAGGTATCAGCCAGTAATATCTGGGAAAATGCCTGAAATCTGGTGGAGAAAAACTCTTTTCTGACTGTTCCCTGTTTAAAGCTCTCTCTATTCGGCTCTTCTCTGGCTGCTCCCTGTTTAAAACTCTCCCTGTTCGGCTCTTCTCTGGCTGCTCCCTGTTTAAAACTCTCTCTGTTCGGCTCTTCTCTGACTTCTCCCTGTTTAAAACTCTCTCTGTTTGGCTCTTCTCTGGCTGCTCCCTGTTTAAAACTCTCTGTTCGGCTCTTCTCTGACTGCTCCCTCTTTTCGTGCCAGTGCAGCGGAACTTTTCCCCCTGGGAGAGCCGGGGAGCAGAAGATCACTGCAGCAGAAACTATGACCATATTTAGACTGAACGAGGCGCACAGCTCTGTAACGGGACTTTTAGAATGCAAGCAGGGCGGATGCTGGAGCCGGAGCTGGCGTAGGGCTGAGATTCCCGTGCAGGCTTTGCTTTAACGTGAAGGGTGCTGTTCAGGAAGTGTTTCACCGCCATTCAGATATCACAGAATCTCAGAGAATCTGCCTCCACGCACTGAAATCAGCATGGCTTCAGATGGGGGGCTCTGCACTGCCCCCTGGTGGCGGTGTGAGACCTGATGAACACGTGGATACGTGGCCTCGTGGCCTGGAGAGCAGATATAGTCGCTGGGGTCTTTAATCCTATTGGACCAACCTGAGCTCAAGGCTCTTTCGCAGCCCAGTCCGAAATCTTTATCTGAGGGTCATCTGTGGACACCTGACCTCTGGGGCCCTCGGTAATGCCCTCTCTGGTCCGAGCACGTTAAATCTGTTTCCGTGGCGGGGGCCCTGCCTTCCCTCTGCTCTTGGCACTGTCCTTTGAAGTTTGAAGTGTGGGCTCTGACATTTTATGGCAGACACCTGTCAGCTCTTCTCTGGCCCCCTGCCCCCAGTCTCCGGCCAGGCGTCCCGGCTCAAGGAGGACACCGCAAGGGCAAACGGGGCGTTGGTGAGCTGCGCTCTGCAGAACCCTGGAGCCTCTGAGACAGTCATACCCCTGACTGAGCCCGCTGCCCTCACACACACTCACAGAGCAGCATTTTATTTCATCACAGCGCCGCAGCCTTCTAAGGCCGGCCGTCAGACAGCAGCCTGCTCCTGCATGAGAATGAGGGGCTGGTGCGATGCCACCTCCTCCCTGCTCTGTGGTCTGGCTCCGGCCAGGGGAACAGGAACACTCTGTCTCTCTCTCCCTCTCTCTACCTCTCTCTCCCCCTCTCTCTCGCTTTGCCTCACTCAGACAGACACTGCATGGTCAAGGGGCCATCGAATTTTTTTTGCCCCCGACTCCCTGGCCAAAGTAGTGTAGGGAAGGATAAAGAAACACATGGCCAGAGAAAGAGAGTGCTAAAAGAGTGACTGGCAGAAAGACACACAGGTATACAGACAGAGAGAAATAGACAGAAAAGCAGAGAGAGAGGCAGAGAGAGACAGTGGAAGACAGAAAGATGGAGACAGAGAAAAATGCACGAGCCAAGAGAGACAGGCAGACAGAGAGACAGGCTGAGTGCAGGGGTAGAGGTGGTGGTCTGGCAGACAGACAGACAGATAGGCTTAGTGCAGGGGGAGAGGTGGTGGTCTGGCAGGCAGACAGACAGACAGACAGGCTGAGTGCAGGGGGAGAGGTGGTGGTCTGGCAGACAGACAGACAGATAGGCTTAGTGCAGGGGGAGAGGTGGTGGTCTGGCAGGCAGACAGACAGACAGACAGGCTGAGTGCAGGGGGAGAGGTGGTGGTCTGGCAGACAGACAGACAGACAGACAGGCTTAGTGCAGTGGGAGAGGTGGTGGTCTGGCAGACATCCTGGGAGAGCTCTGAAGGGGTCGGGTGGGGGGCGGGCAAACTAAAATCTCTCTTCCCACCCACCATATCATTACACCCCAGTTTTGTTGCCACTATAATTTTTTATAAACGCCCGTCAATTGAGTGAGAGCAGAAGGTGTTTCCCAAATCCAGGTGGGTCTCTGCTGTTGCAGACATGTACCTGGCCTGAGTTGTCCCTTTCCCCCTCCCTCCCTCCCTCCCTCCCTCTCTCTTGGTCTGTGACAGTCACGACTGCAGTGAATCAGACCTCAGAGCTCAGCTCTTTCTGTCAGATCTCAGGAGGTGAGGGGAAGCCTTTTCACTGTGTAATGGTTTTCTCAGTGATTCTACATCATGTATGTATGTATACAATGTGCATTTACATTGTGTATAGCGTAGTGTCTTAGGTAGGTGACTGTGCTTGTAGCCCAGAGTTCGATTCCTATTTGGGGCACAGTCATTGTACCCTTGAGCAAAGTATGCACCTGTTCAGTGTATCAAGCGGAAAATGTGTCAAAATAAAAGTCAAAATGTGTAGAGGAGGTATCTGTGTACTTGATCGGCCTGGTAAAGAAAATCTGATGGCTAAATGTATAATGTAAACGGGTGTGTGACTTTGGGGGTATCGTCTTGGTTATACTGGGCCGAGGGGGTGCGAAACTGTAGCGATTGTGATATGAGCTGTTGTGCGGAGTGTTTCGCCTGTAAACTTCCACAGGCAGGTGGTGCAATGGGAGAAGGGCCCCTTTTTGTTCCATTGAAATGGAGACGGCCGCCGCGGCCCAGAGCCGCAGAGTGCTCACTGTACCTCCAGATGATCCTTAATCTCCAACACCTTTGAGTAAAGTCCAGGCGGCCATTATGAGAGCTTCGCCATAATAGCCTGGTAATTCACTCACGAGTTTAGAGTTTCCACTGAAGTCATTTTTTTACAACATCTCATTACAAATGTTAGTGCTGCAATTACATCTGCTTCCTTTATTAGCACAGTAGCACAACTGCTAAGACAAGACTCCTGCTGATACAACTATTACTATTACTAATACTACTACTACTGCTACTGCTAATAGTCATGATAATAATAATAGTAATAAAATAATTATATATTGTGCTGCTTGACTGACAGCCTGGCCTTGGCTGTCCTTCACACAGTGCAGGCATGTGTGCATTGTGCAATCTGCAAATTCTGTGGAATCCTGACTGACCTTGAGAGGCGGGGTTTTCTAAATGACTGAAAGGCGTTTGGTTTCCAGGAACGAGATAAGGTTCCAAAGTAAAAACAGAGTCAGAAAACTGACCGGCCGAGAAAAAATGCAGCGGTGAACCGGGTGACTTTGGTCTGACACGGGGGCGGGGTCATTACCCTAGCAGGTGTTCCGGAGGGGGGTGGGGTCTGGGACTGGGATGCTCTCAGAAACTGGAGGAGGGAGGAGGGGGGAGGGGGTTCTGGGTAATTGAATTTGGTTGTCATGGTTGGGCACGTCTACCCAAGGCACGTCTATCGCATCCTGTAAGTAATGAACCGGCGACTGAGGACATGGGCTGGGGGAGGCGTGGACATGGGCTGGGGGAGGCGTGGACATGGGCTGGGGGAGGCGTGGACATGGGCTGGAGGAGGCGTGGACATGGGCTGGGGGTAGCGTGGACATGGGCTGGGGGAGGCGTGGACATGGGCTGGGGGAGGCGTGGACATGGGCTGGGGGAGGCGTGGACATGGGCTGGAGGAGGCGTGGACATGGGCTGGGGGTAGCGTGGACATGGGCTGGGGTAGCGAGCAATGTGTACACAAGAGCTTTTTTATTATTATTTCTCAAAAGTAACCACCAGAAGAAACAGGAATCCTGGTTCGCTCAGCCATCATCCACACTCCCCCCCACCTCACTGGATGACTGTTGTGGTAAACACGGTGAGCAAAGGTGAAGATGGCCATAGGATAGATGGAGGAATTGTTGGATTTGTGCTGTCTTATATTTGATCCATCCCCTTTTTTACAGCCATTCACAAACATAGAGAGAGGGGGAGAGAGAGGGAGAGAGAGAGAGAGCAGGCATACATGTAATAAGAGCAGGCCAAGAATGTGTGCATCATTTAAAAAAAGAAAAAAGAAACGGGCTAATTTAGAGAAAGTGAGGAGCACTATCTGAGATGAGGGAGATGTAATTTATTGGACCTTGAAATGGGTATCCAGGGTGTGTTCACCAGAGGCCCGTGCTCATGTCTCGCATACATAATGGTGTCTCTGGGTCTGTCTCGCAGTGGCTCTGTACCATATCATAGTGGCTGTACTGGATCCATACATACAGTCAACATCTGCTCTGCTCTTGGAAGGCCACCAGGTCCAACCTCTTCCTGATCAACCGTGAGATAATTGGGTGTGTCCCTGGTGCCTCGTTGTTTCTGATTTCATGGGGCTCTGTCCCCGCCTTATGCTAACACCTGTCTCCAAAAAACCACTTCCTACCATTTACCGCACAGTACCTGGTCCTGGGCATTCATGTTCTCCGGCTTGTTCAGTTCACACCTTTGATTACATTGTGATACCCGATAAAAAGTTTGCAGTTTGCAGCCCTGCATTTGCCAGGCTGAGCCTTTTGTTTGGGCTGATGGCAGTGTAATTAATCAGGTTCCATTAGCCTCAAATAAGAGAACGGAAGGATCTGTTGGCCTGTACGCACTTCGGGAGGGAGGAGAGGGGGTGGACGGTCACGGAGTTGTGTCTGAGAGCTGTAGTGGATGTGCCTTGGCCTGAACTTGGGAAGGGGAAGGGTCCAGGGCGAGCATGGGCCTTCGTGTCAGAGAGGACGCAGGCTTAGACATCTGAGAGACGGTTTACAGGGCTGAGGCTGATGGGCTGAGACAGGAAAAGGAAGGGATCTGTGGTGTGGCCAGAGGTGTGCTCGTGCCAGGAGGTGTCAAAGAGGTGAAAGCTCAGTTAGGAAGACAGAGACACACTGTTCGACCCTAATGGAGACTTCACCTGGAAACCAAAATCCACAGCTACACCAGACTCTCACCGGCTCACCAGGCTGTAATGCTGGCCTTGCCATGGCTCAGTGCCGTGTTGACCTAATGAGTGCATTAGTATGGAGGGTGGTACTGTTCTCCTAAAGGGCTCATTGTGCACTGCTGGATGGCTAATCCCGGACTCAGCCTCACTCACGTCCACCAGTACACCCAACCCCTCAACGAACACCACTCTTTTTATTTAAAAAAAGAAGATTATAGAGATTTAGAACTTCAACTTTTTTTATTCTTCTTCTCTGAAAGGCCAATGCGATGTTGGCCCTCAGCCAACTCAAAAAAAAGGGAGGAAGAGTATCTAATGATATACTCCAGTCACTAAGGACATTCATACAGGCAGAACTCCACAGCCCGTGGCCAGTCAAGTGATGGCAGTTGGGGACAATTAGAGGGAGACAGCCCTCGTGCCTGAGACAGGCCATGTGATCTGGAAGAGTCTTTGAGCTACCGGTGAATCTGAGAAGAAGAGCAGAATGAAATTCATTTCTTATTCAGCGTGTCAGGGTTGTACCTCGCTCTGGAGAGCTTGCACAAAAAGGGACATAGTTCTGAGCAATAAATCTGAGCAGAAATGATGAATGTTTTTCACCCATCACATCAGCTCAGACCTTCAGGCAGCCTGAGTTAAGGATTGCAGTTTGTAGCAGAAAACCCTAACCCTGAGAATATGACCAGTGCCTAACCTGCTGCGTCCCTGGTGGAGCGATCGGCACTATGGTTAGCACTGTTCCCAGCCGGTGAGGAGAGAACGTTTTGAGATCCGACCATCTGGGCAACCAGCAACCCTGCTAGAGCAAGCTCCTCCTCCTTCTTCAACGGCCATATTAGGCCCCAGAAATACATCCTGTCTAACCAATGAATCACTGTCTCGATCGTTTACCTGCAAGTTACAGTTAATTTATTGTGTGGCAGTTGGGTAAGACTTAAGGATCTAACGGTAACGGTCATGTTCACTGATAGGAGGCCCTGGCGGCATGACAAAATGGCAGCTTGGCAGAGGATACCACGGATTTCAGAGCAGGGAAAGGGAGAAGGGTGAGAGAGAGATTGAGGTGGAGAGGGTGAGGGACACAGAATAGAGTAGACATGGTGCCACCTCAGTCACTTTACGTGTAACTTATTTTCCATATCTCTTAATGCACACATATCCCTTCAATGAGCTGGCATGCTATCAAAGCTGCTTTCCAGTTGGCCAATCAACTTCCTGGTCAGATTCCATGACTGTTCTACCTCACAGAAGTGAGAGGTGGTGTTCCAAGAGCCAGCCAAGCTATGAGCCATCTTAGCCCTTCTCCTTCTTACAACTCCGTGCCTCCCTCCTCCACCGGCCCCGCCCTTGATTCGTACTTGATATGCCAGTCAACTCAGAAGATTTAATATGACCGCTAATCTGCGGTTAATTGGACAAGATTAAAATCTGGTTCATGTCCAGTTTTCCTGCTCAGAGCACCTGTCTAGGCATTGCCCGGGGCAAGGCTAGCATGCCCGGCCTGTGCTAGCCGTGGCGCTGGCCACGGCTGCGGACGCAATCCTTCTCTGGTTGTCATCAGCAATTTGTCCCGATAGATTTCAGGAACCGAAATGAGCAGATTGGGTTTCGTTGGGATATGGTCCTGCTGGGCGGGGTGAGGGGGGTATGATCCGAGAGGTGACAGAGAGGTTCCTGTTTGGGCTCAGGGGCACTCTGCTCCACAAGGGAAAGTGCAGGTCATCAAAGGGCACTGCCCAGCCATCCTCCCACTCTCAGTCCTGTTGTAATCTTGGTCCTCACTGAGGGATGGGGGGGGGAATGTGCAAACTAAAGCAGTGGCCTGTTTATTATCGGGAACAGACTGCATTTAACTGAAAGGAAACACAGTGGCACGTAGCAGAGTCGCGGTGGAGTGCCCGTTAAGAAGCTGTGCAACAGAGAGAACCCGATGGAGACGGCCGTTAGACTGTGATTTATTGCAGCTATTGTGGTGTTTGTGGACTGGTTTGGTTAATCAGCCATACGTGCCTCATTCTTCTAATCAGACGATTCATTTGTAAGAATATTGTGCGCCGTGCTCTCTTTGTGCTTTTGGCAGTAATTTAGTTTTGTTTTCTACGGCTTCAACTGGCAGAGCTCCCATCTTGCTAAAGCTATAATGAACAATTTTCTTTTTTTTTTTTTTTTTTTTTTACTTTGCTGGTTTGCCTTAATGTCCAAATATGTGCATACAGGATTGAACCAGAGCTGGTATTCATTGAGCTGATATCGGATCAGACATCCCTTGGTCATATCCTACCCTTATTCATTATGAGTTTAAAGAATACACTGATCCCAGATCAGCTCTCATACTCTGAATTGCTGTATAAAGGCAGGATCAGGCTGTGGTTGCAGTGTAGTGCAAAGCCCTGATCGAACATAGCCAACAAGGAAGTAGACAGGGAATTTAACCCAGCAGCTTTGGATACAGCCACACCTCAGAAAAAATAACGGATGATCAACAGAAAGTTGATTAACCACGAATCATAAACCACTGATTACACCAGAGCGCTCCCCTTCTGCCGTCTGCGCAGTTACCCAGCACCATGTTCTCAGATAGATTTACATGTTATCATAGGCTAGTGTTAGTATTATTAGTGATAGTAGTTGTAGTTGGCATAATAATAATGTAGACAGAAGGAATAATCAGGTGAATTAGCTATTTGAAGAAGGTGAGATGATTTATGATTATGAAAAGACGGCTGGCACCGTGGACCGGTGCGGACCTGCCGTGTTTCTGAATGATGGTGATAAAAGACTGCATTTGTGTATGAAGGAAAGGCCCCCACACTCAGAGAGAGAGTTATAAAGCCGGTGCCAGTGTGCGGATCAAGAGACGACTGGATGAGAGAGCACACTTCTTCTTGACGGAGGCCTATTTATTTCGGAATTCAAAGAGATGGGGACTTTGTTGCTTGCAAGCTCATGTGCGTTTGGGAGATTAGAACTGTGTGTCTTAAGCTAGCGTTAATGTTTGCCGTTTTAGGGATCGTGTGCCATGAAAGTGTTGTGCTGTGCCGATAAAGGAAAGTTGTATCTGCGATCGGTCGCCTTTTTCAGGCTGTACGAGCTGTGAGGTCTCATTGCTGAAGTGTTCCGTACGTTCTTGTCGTCTGGCCACCAGCAACCGCATGCCCCACTTCTCCCCATAGCTGCCCTACTTCCGTCAGTCTGCAGTTAATTTACATCCCTGTTGATGTGGGGGGCTGACGGGAGGGGAGGGGCTGAAGCTAAATCAAAGTTAAGAACAGTCCCTCCAAGTGAAGCAGTTAGTGGCAGCCATGGTCAGTGTGCTGATTTTGAATGTAAATCTGATCAGCGGCTTTCCTCTGTCAGTAACTCAGGCACACTGTTACTGTTAGCTGACAGACAGGAAGTGCTATTCCTAACGAACACGGCCACAGACACCACACAGAAGCCTGCTGGCAGCCCCCCCCCCACCATGATCATACACACTCCTGAGTAAGGGGCTTCACTTTTGGGGTTCAGCAAGTAGTGTTGTTGAAGGTTATGGAACTAGGCTGGAAACTCAAGGACTTAGGCAAGGTCATTAATACGCATTACCTGCGTATGACTCACCTGAACATAAAGGGAAACCAGTGCAGTTGAGTAAATCACTCAAATCAAAGTCTGGTAAATGCCCAGTTCAGTTGGCACGTTGTTGTTTTCTGACAGGCCAAACACCCGCTAGCTGGGCCCCCCTGCCGTGCCAGCTTCCTGTGTAATGGGGATATAGGATATGCCATGAGGGGTCAGTGTGTTTATGAGCGGGCCTAATGCCCATATTACTGTGAGACTGTGTGTGTGTGTGTGTGTGTGTGTGTATGAGAGAGAGAGTGAGAGAGAGAGGGTGTGTGTGTGTGTGTGTGTGTGTGAGAGAGTGTGTGAGTGTGTGTGTGTGTGGTGTGTGTGTGTGTGTGTGTGTGTGTGTGTGTGTGTGAGAGTGTGGTGTGTGTGTGTGTGTGTGTGTGTGTGTGTGTGTGTGTGTGTGTGTGTGTGTGTGTGTGTGTGTGAGAGAGTGTGTGAGTGTGTGTGTGTGTGTGGTTGGGTTAGGCTCCCGCGACTGAAAAACAGGGCCCATCTGCGTCTGGCATCCTCTGCATGTAAACCCTGGCCGTCACAAGCAGCTTGTTTAAGAGGCAGTCATGAGACCCAGGATAAGGGCTATATATAACGTATCTCAGAGATAGCAGGGAGCTCAAAGAGAACAGGCCATGCAGATAAGAGCCTATTAGCTGGCAAGTGCTGCAGATAAATGAGCAGCCTCCCAGCTTACTGAACCTCCGGCTTTTAGGATGGAGAATTGGCCTTTCACCATTGAAGAAATTCCCTCTTTAGTCCTAAGATTCCTGAGCAGATTTCCTGATATTCCTGCTCTTTCCCAGCCTGCCAGATCGATACTGTGGATCTCCCGAGGGAATGACCATGACCCAGAGGGTCGTTAGAGAGGCTCTCCGTGTGGATATTCCCTCGTCTGTTTCGGCCCTCTATACTTGTGGATGTTTGCCCCTCCCCTGCGGCCAGTCAGTGGGATTTTTCAGACTGATCCCTGTAATCGGGCCCTATTCCTTGAGCAGGCCCGTGCTGTAGGGCTGGGTGGCGTGGACGCTCTCAGTGTCCCCCCATAGCCTAGAGGTTACCCTTGTATGGTGGTGTCGCGGGAGAGGGGAGGGTGACCCCCTGACTGCGACTGCAGCCCGCGATACGTTTCACCGCGTGATCCCACCCCCCAGCTGGCTTTTATGTAAGGCACGGTATAGTGATTTCCACATGGGGGGCGCAATTTGATATTTTTAGCTGATATCATTCACTTTTTTGACAAGAGGAGGCAGGAAAAGGCTGGCTTGGAAGTGAACCAAGTCCTATATTTTTGTATGAAAAAATTGGCATCCAGTGGTGGTAGGATTGGTGCTGTTTTACACTCGCTGGCTGTTACAGTACCAGCGTTACTGTACCAGCGTTACTGTACCAGCGGTGGACCACTGCGGTATGAAGAGGACAGCAAATTAGTCACATGAAGAACAGGTGAAATAAAGCTTCATGACTCCCATAATGGAGCTAAATTAAACTAATAAAGGCCTTTGCCCCACATAGCAAAATTTAGTTATTATTTAGACCTATCCAGGTACCCTCATTTGTGATGTCAAGAAAACAGGGGATGTGAAGCAGTTCCTGATTAAGTTTGCCTTTTTTCTTTGCTCAGCATTTGCAGTGAAAAAAGCCGCTGGGTGTTTTTTTGCTGAAGTGAAGCCTTCCCTTGTTGATGTTAAACGTAACTGTACAAGCGGCGGTGGAGCGGACTGCGAATGGCAAAGCGCACGTCATTCATTCGCTCAAATCGCTCTGCGCTGCGCGGAACACCCTGGGCACTCTCCTCTACGTCATCAGCTTCAGTGGCACACTTCTGTACGGGTCACCTGACTCTGGCAGAGAGAGAGAGAGAGAGAGAGAGAGAGAGAGAGAGAAATTATGAGTGCTTGAGAGCCTTCTGCTCAGTGCTTAGGTGAAATGAGCTGATGGAAAATCGAAAGTCGCAGTTGGCTCTGTGTTTAGGTTTAGCCTCTTTCCTGGAGAAATGTGAAGGGCCTGTAATCTGTACATGGATTAGCAGTTATCTGCGTTTGGGGTCTGCCCCCGTGCTCTCTGTACCAGACGGACACCGTTTCACTCTTCTGCTAGTTGGCAATTTGAAGCAGTATAATTTTTTCCCTCTCTTGGACACTAAAATGCCATTTGGTCTCCGCTTAAATCTGTGCGCTGTGGAAGTTTTCTGCCCCCCCCATTGTTATCGATATTGACAGATGAGGGTGATGTTTTATTCAACACATTCAGCAAAATGACATTGCTCTTTCAGGCCACTCTCATTATCTTACCCTGCTTATCATGTTGTTTTTATTTTTTTTTTTTTGAATCCTTGCTTAAAAACATCCGTTCAAAGTCTGTATGGAGGAGGGGGACAGATGAGTGGAGATAGTGGAACAGTTTAGCCATCACTATAAAAATGCAACTTCAAAAATTACAAGAATATGATTCAATTATCTGCTAATGGAACAAGAGAAAATATGCAACATAGTAAGGAATGTAATGTAGTAATGCAAGAAATTGGATAAAATAAGAAGCTTAATAAAATGCTAGGGAGGAGAATTAATCTTAAAACAAAAAGAAAACTTAAAGTCAGAATTTAAGTACATAATTCTCATTAAGGTTTTTATTTTGCAGTGGCTGCAGTACACAGTTTTACGGCTTTGCCCTAGTAACGCTAGCCACTGTTCGGGTAAGGGCTCACTCCCGAGGTGAGTAAAGTGCACCCAGGGAAACGACCACATCGAGGTACCACCAATACTGCTGCACTTTGGCGAAGGAAATGAAATCATGTGGCGCTTGCTGGTGAGTCACATGATTTGTAAGACATGTGACAGGGTCAGTGAGTTCAGACCCTATCCTTCCTCAGTGAGGATGGTGTTTGTGCGAAAGGCTCCTGTTTTGGGGATGGGGGGGTTAGGATGCAGATCGGTGTGAGCTGCGACACACACACACTGGTCCTTGTGGATGCAGCGTGCGTTTGGCGGTGACGGCTGGCCTTGTGTGACAGGGTGGTGGGGGTTGGTGGGGGTTGTGGGTAACGTTCGCGGCACCATGTAGAATGTCAGCGCTCTTGACAGGGGCCGCGAATGAGCGCTGGTTTGGAGAGGGTTGTCACGAGACCTCGGGGGTGACAGAAAATGATGTCACATGTCACATGATGACACGCACAGGGTTGGTGGTTTACTACACGTCTAATTGATTCATTTCAGCGGGTTCTGCTCAACCCAAAGGCTATGCTATCGCAGCAAAGATATTTATCATTTGTATAGATATTCATTGGATATGTCATCTTTATTATGGATGGCAGAGGAATGGTCTTTATAGCTTATCTATATATGCAGTGCTGGGCCTGTAAGGGTCCCAAAAAGACTCAATAAATTAATACTCATAAGGAATAATAAACATGTGCTGCACTCTCATTGTTTTTTGAGTATTGTTCACGTGGTGTGTTATTTATACTGTAACGCGGTCCTCAGCTGTTCCGAGTGTGCTCTGCTGATGCGTCCGCTGCCGAACACGCTTTGCATTGAAAAGCGCAGGAACATCCTGTACTGTTGCCTTGTTCAAAGTCAAAGGCCTTTAGGGTTCACAAGGTCACAGTGCTGATTTGGTAGTTTAAACTTAACGCTTGCTGTGGGGCCCTTTTTTTTCCCGCAGAGCTCACACACCGCGTTAAAAAACCCCCCGTCCCCCAGGTGGGTTCGTCTGTGACCTCAAACCCTCACAAGCTGAAGGATATCTTTATTGATCATTAGCAAGGCTTCCCATGGCATGAATAAAAAAAGGGCTCGGGGGGAAGTGGGAGGAAAGAAAGGAAGATAAAGTCAGTGTGTGAATAAAAAAAAAAAAACAGTGTAGAATGTGCTGGAATTGATTATGCCTGGGGGGCTGTGTTTTTCCCTGGTAGAGCAGGAGCATAAGGAGGGGCCAGGGAGCCTCGCGGGGAGGTGGCAGAGTGGGGGGGGGGGGGGGGGGGCGCCCCTCTTGGGAAGATGGATGGATGAGTCACACACACGTGAGAGAGGGATATGTGAGCAGGGTGCTAACAGCGGCGGCTCTCAGGGGGATGGATTCGCACGGGGGTGGGGGGGGGGATCAGAGACCCACAATCAGAGATGTGTGATCGCTCCTGGAAAAAACACGATCACGCTGGAAACACTGACCTTCAGACCCTAAACCTCTCTGGGGCCGCAGTGCCATGCTGTTTTACTGATGACCTCTGCTCTCCTCTCAGCCGTCTGAGCACTGAGCGTGTGTGAGTGTGTGCGTGCGTGAGTGTGTGTGTGTGTGTGTGAGAGTGTGTGTGTGTGTGTGTGTGTGTGTGTGTGTGTGTGTGTGTGAGTGTGTG
>JAFBMS010000142.1:150985-243485 GCA_019788955.1 Albula glossodonta
AAACGAACATACCTAATAATAAAAATAAATACATTAGATGGGTAATGAGATTTAAATGAGATTGAAACATGCGGACAGAAAATAAGTCATGTTTCCATCTTGGTGCTTAATTTAAAGTTTGGACCAGCAGCAGGGGTATTAGCTCTGCGATGTCATACAAGGAGAACGTTCACTTAAGCTGCACCGCTGGCTGTCCACAGTGTTCTGAAAGCCCTCAGTGATCGACAGCTTTCATGATCAACTCTGAACTCATCCTGCTGCCCTCAGGCCAGGGTCTCACCTCTCCTCTCTCTCTCTCTCTCTCTCTCTTCCTCAGTATGGGGAGGAGGAGGTCAGTTCTGACCGCCTGGACGCAGACTTCCCTGACATTGACCTCTCTCAGCTGGACGCCAGTGATTTTGATTCCGTCAACTGTCTCAGTGAGCTCCACTGGTACAATGACCAATCAGACACCTCCCCTGCCTCCATCCAGTACAGCGCCGGAGACCCAGAGCTCTTTGAGGTGAGAGCAGCCGAATAGTTTCACCAGAAATACAACTCCTCTGTCCCCTGATCATGAGAGCACAGACCTATAACCAACAACACCACTGACCCAGTATGAGGGTCCTGTAAAAATATGTAAAAAATGTTTCTTTCCAGATTTTATGTTACCAGGACTGACCAGGCAGATATGAAACAATGAAGCAGACCCTGAAACCTGTTACAGTGTATAAGCCATGTGTCCCTTTAAACAGGGCGGTTATGATTTTTCATTGTTTTTCAAATCAGAGATCACCCAAAATCCGTGGTTAATGAATGACATGGTTGTGCAGTGGGGTTAGAAGGTACTGACACACATTTCTGTGGGAAAATGGAATCACATTGTTTATCAGACACTGATGCTAAGAGTGTTAGCTGCTGGTGGGTTCACTTGTCATGCAGACAGTGAATCATCTTGAAAAATCTGCTTTTGATACGCAGTAAACCATACTGAAAGAAAGAATGATGAAGGTAAAATCAGACTTGCATCTTCTCTGGGTGAGCTCTCAGCTTGAGTTTAGCCTGTTTCACCTCGTCTCATGACTGCAGGTGTGAGCTCTCTGCTGTGCTCAAGGTATCAGCACAGAGCAGAGACTGCTCTGGTCCACTGCTGTTTATCTGGAGCTGATAGTGGATACACTCGATAAGCATGCTACACACGCCAGTGGAGCAGTTCAGCAGTATAAACCGTGCAAAAGGGGCAGGCCACAAGTGTGCGGTCAGAATCGACACTTGGGCATTACAATACAACAACTACGCATTAGCGCTGTCCAGACAGACAATAAACAGACATCTGTGCCAGGCAGACGCAAAGACCGCTGGGTCATGGAGCCAGGCAGACGCAAAGATCGCTGGGTCAATGAGCGAGGCAGAGGGAAAGACCGCTGGGTCATGGAGCCAGGCAGAGGTGCAGACTGCTGGGTCATAGAGCCAGATAGAGGCACAGACCGCTTAATATTTCACTATTTTGTATATAGTATAATACAAGAATGTCAAAATTCATGGATTAAAATAAAAGTATATCAGATGTCATTGACCAACTTCATGGCGGTTTGTGGGTCACAGGTGTACCGTGAAGATAGATGGATGTTAGATAGCACTGAAGCACACTCCACACAGTTCACATCAACAACACCTACATTACTCGACATGATAGGAATTTAACAGACACTATCACCCCGAGCGAAATACAATACTAAGACAAGAGCAGAGATCTGGGTCGAAGTGCAGCACTACCCTAGAGGAGGTGAGCAGAATCCTACAAACACCAGCAATGTGAAAAAATACATTTCAATGGAACTGGCTTAACCTGTCAGGAAATCCTGAGTAAGTTAAAAACAGTCCAGAAACAATTCAGTACACCCTGGTAGCGTCCCAGAAATGCAGTATAGTAGCAGGCAAATACTTAACACAGTGGCCTGGGAAAGACCAATTTACATAATACTGTAAACGCCAAGTGCTATTAAAGACAGGGGGTGGAGGAACAGGGGTGATGACGGTGGCGACGGCTGGGCTACATGTCACTGACCGGCTTGCTCTCTCCTGCCCCCTGCAGATAGGAGAGGAAAATGCGGCACTGCTGGCTGCGCTGACAGACAGCCTGGACGGGATGGTGGAGGACGAGGCGGGGGGCCTCTCAGTGTTCCCCTCGTTGGGGGAGGGGCCTGAGGAGGAGGAGGAGGAGGAGGAGGAGGAGGAGGAAGACCTCCCCCTGGGGAGAGAGCCCTTCCCAGAATCCCTCAGCCCAGAGACAGAAGACCCGTCTCTAGTAAGAACCCTTACCTTGCTGTTTAAGGTGGATTTGGATTTGGATGGGCCTCTGACTACCCTCTGCATGGGTGTGATAGGCCACACAGGTCTGCATTTTTCTCATTTTGGGCTTTTTATTTACTTTTATTCTTTTTAGTAAAATGCAAACTGTAATGAGATCCTCCCCTTCCCCTCCCCTTTTTTCAGGCAGGTACCCGGATAATCCACCCCCCCGCCCCCCCAACTCCTCTCTTTCCTCCCTGAGCTCTGTCCCCTCGCCCCCTGTTAGTCAGGGTCCTGTCTTATGACCTGTAGCGGGCTCTAATTTGTCCATAACTCTTCCTCCTTTTTCCATCTCTCTTTCTCTCTTACAAACACTCTCACTCTATCCTCTCTCTCCCCCTCTTTCAGATTTACAAAACCTCATTGCCATGACAGCAGACTCCTTATATCGCCATAGCATGAGTTTGTTTACCTAACATACAATACAGGGTAGTGCATGCGAACCTGTAAACACAGTCTGACATAACACATAATAAAAACATTAAGAACACATTCTCCCCTCTCTCCCTCTCTACTTTTTTCTCTCTCTGGCTACACTTTTCTACACTCCATCTGTATCTTAGGCCGTCTCTTTTCTCTCAGGCCTCGGTCTCTCAGCCTTGGCTCTGTTGGTGACGCTGCAGATTGGTCCCCTGCCCCCACCCCTCTCATGCCCCAAACTCCCTCCTCCTGGGAAGAGTTCTCACCCCTCTGTCAGCCCTCCCATTCTTCTCTCTCCTGTATCACTTCTCAGAATCTCACTTCCAGGAAAAAAGAGATTTATTTTGTTGTTTTGTTCCTCATTCCCCCTATACATGCTTGCTAGTGGTCTCTGTTAACAAGTACTGTTCTTTCTAAGGCACTTAGGAAATGTTTTTTATATTACTGTCTTAACCCAGATTGTCATGTATCCTATGAAGTATAATGGTGTCTGAAGTATGATTTTTGTTGGGTGTGTCGATCTGATGTAATTCTACCCATGATTGTCTGTGCTGTTATTGTCCCATGGGAGTGTGGCCAGCACAGGGGGCATTTCTTTAATTATACTTTATTTTCAGAAGTGGGCCGTAACTTTGGGATCCGATCAAAAGGAGAACAGAAACACAGCCTTTGTGTGAACGTTACAAAGCTGTCTTTGTGCCTCCACCATGAATTCAGCTCTTGTAGCCGCATACCTACACTGTCAGTGCTGAAATGTAGCAGCTTATTTAGCTGTAAAAGAGCTGGAAAAACCTAAAATGAGAGGGTGTGCATTAAAGAAATGCAAAATGACAGGGGAAAATGCTCAGGAAAGAGCAATCTTTTTCAAATGAGAGAAAATGACCCTCAAATTGATATGCTAAGACAATGGTTTCTTCTAATGGGAGAGTGAGATCGTTTAGCCAGATAAATAAATGCACCTACATTCTTAGACCATTCTGCCTCCGGTGGTCCAGCGAAACCTCTTAAAGCGAGAGAGTGGAGCCGAGAGGCATTACGACTGGACTCCAGTTTGTCTGTTGAATTTAACAGAATGTCCCAGCGTAACTGAGATATCTCGAGTGTTCCTTCTGCTTGGTTTTGGCAATTGACATCTAAGGATGATGTGAAGTGTAGTAACACACACACACACACACACACACACACACACACACACATCACTTCGCATAAGTGATGAACAGTCGGTAGTGAGATAAGCCATGGTTGTCTCTTGGAGAAATTCAGTAGCCCCCCAATCCCCTCTTGCGCAGACGTGAGTCTCACTCCTGGACTGGGGGATAACTTGCGTCATTAACAGCTGAAGGCGCCCCCTGCTGTCCCTCGGCTGTAATCGCGGCCTGCTGGTCAGTCTGCGCGCAGAACAAGGGGGTCATTGAGAAGGGAATGGAACAGGAAGAGGAGGGCAGTGAAGCACGGTCTTTCACTCGCGCACAGATTTCCCCCAGCCTGCCAGGGCGTTTTGTACGCAGAGTCTGAAAAACCCTCAGCGCCCCTTTGGATTTCTCAATGGGGGCCTGAGGGGTGCCATTGACCAGCCTGCCAAGTTGGCACATGTGCAGGGCAATTCAATCAGCGTTATTCTGTTCTCTTTCCCCGCTTTTATTCCAAAAACATATTAGAGCTGGTCCTTAAGCTATTAGGCAGCCCACCTGCTTGTCGTGGCCGGATGAAATGCCATAAACAAAACTGCTTTTTGAGAACTCGTGACTGTCTGGCCGACGGAGAATAATTCCCTCAACCATTTTTAATAAACGTGCTGTAGGGGTAACACAGCTCACTGTTCAGAATTTAATTGGGCTTTTTTTATTAATTGACGGGACACTGAGCCTTGCCATTTAGAACAAGATATTTAGCAATGATATTAAATTCATGGGTGAACGTCCTCTTTGGTGTATGGTCTGTGTTCACTCTGGACCTGAGCACAGTTCATGGTAGTTTTGGGGGTGGGGGGGGGGGTCACACAGGTCTTTGTGGTGTTAGTGAGGATGTGTCGTTTGATGTTCTGTACCCAGACAGACTGGCAGAATCCTGAATTACAGTTGTTCCAAACCTTCTCTTCCCCGCCACCCCCCACCCCCTGCACCCCACAGCTGAAAAAGCTCCTGCTGTCCCCCCCAAATGTGCCTGTGAGCATGGAAACGCACAAAGAGGGCGGCACACATCGCCATAGCAACAGGAGCCTTCACCTCAAGCCCCTGCGACCTTTGGTAAAGGTGAGTGGAAAACTCCCATGATTCAGTGGGGCTTTGGGGGGGGGGAGCGTTATTGCATGTAGCCGTGGGAACCTTTCAAAATATACCCTAGACTACAGGGGGTCTAGGGTGGCCAGCAGGTACCTGAGCAGAAAATCTGGAAGAGAAACACACTGACACAGCAGGCAGGGGAGAAGCCAGACACTGTAGGAGAAATGCCAGACAAAGCAAGGGAAGAGAAGGATGAAGGAAGAGCCTGGCACAGCAAAAGAAAAGCCAGACACAGTAGGGAAAAGCTGGTTAGAGCAGGAGAGTGGCCAGGCAGGTCAGGGATGGGACTCCTCCGCTGTGCGGTTCAGAGCCTGAAGCAGATGGAGATGCAGACACTGACATTCAGCTGGAGGTTTCCGGGGATGGCTGGGGCTGGGGGGGGTCCCCGTGCTGTTCCTGCCCCCCCCCACGGCTCATTCAGACGGCTGTAGAAAATCTGTGAAATTCGAGCTCTCCGTCTGCAAATGAAACAGCACAATTTGGAAAATCAGAATGAGGAAAACTTCAGGGGGAAAGCCACACACACTGAGGAGTTCATTACACACCTCCCTCATTACACACCTCCCTAATTACACACCTCACTCATTACACACCTCCCTAATTACACACCTCCCTCATTACACACCTCACTCATTAAACACCTCCCTAATTACACACCTCCCTAATCACACACCTCCCTCATTACACACCTCCCTAATTACACGCCTCCCTCATTACACACCTCCCTAATTACACACCTCCCTCATTACACACCTTTCTAATTGGAGTGTAAACCTTTCTCTGCTCCTCCTGGTTTGCAGTGCTGCTGTGAGCCGGTAAAGATTTAATGATTAGCTGATTATTGTACGCTGTGTGCGTAGTGACAGCACGTGGGAGAGTAGGAGCCTGTTTAACAACCTGCGTGATAAACTGCCATACAAAAAAAGAAAAGGTTGAGTGATTGACTGTTTAATTGATTGTCTGTCTGAAATATTGATGGTTTGATTGATGGGTGTGCCTCTCTCCACTCTTCATCCGCAGCGCGACAGCACACAGGAGCGTAAGCCACGGGCGGTGAGGCCGACTGGGCGGCTCTGCACAGAACTCCACCGTCACCTAACCACCACGCAGGAGGCCGAGGACACGCCATCGGCCGACACGGAGGACGACAGCGACTCCGAGGAGGAGGAAGAGGAGGAGGAAGAGGACGAGAGCCTCAGTGAGGATGACGGCTCTGAGCCGGCCCCAGCGGAGGAGCGGGTCAAGCCCAGCGAGCCGCAGTTCTCCTCAGAGAGAGAGTTTCGATCGGTGGTGAAGCTCATCAAGTACATGCACACCTACTGCCTGCCCAGCCGCAAGCAGTCCGGCTGGGAGAGCAAGGAGCGTGAGTGCCCAGGCTTCAGCCGAAAGGACAGGCCCGAGGCCCCACAGCCCACATCCCGGCCGGCCCCCCCGGCCAGTCACAGGGGCCCCGCCCCGCTGGCAAACAGCCGCCCACGGGTGGCCTTCTTCACCCGCCGTCGCGAGGTCAAAGGGAACTCTCTCCTTCGGGAGCTGCTTGAAACGGTCGACTCCTTCGATGTGAGCAAGCCTTACAGACTCCACAGCCCCCCCTACTGCAGAGGAGCTGCAAGCACGGCACCCAAACCCGCCGCCCAGGACAGGAAGGGGGCGGAGCCCTCCGACCCCGCACCACCACCTCGCCCCGGGGCCAGACTGGAGCTGAAAGACTCCAGGGGCCTGCGGGACGAGCGTGGGCCAGGGGCCTCCCGCTCTACGGAGCCCAACGGACCCAAACCGGCCAAAGACCCAGAGCCTCCAGGGCCAGGGGACGCCTCCTTTTCTGTCCGACGCTCGCGCAGGCTGGCGTCTTTCCCAGGCCGCTTCGCCAAAAAGGGCCGGGTGGGCAGGGTGAGGGCGGAGTCTGTCTCCGGGAGACAGGCCACGGAGGCGGAGACCCCCAGGCACTACCCCCAAGAGGAAATGGCCCCCGGGAGCACTTCCTGTAAGAGTGACGGGCAGAAGACCTTGGCGACCGAGTCCCAGCCATACGCTCAAAGCGGTAAAGGAGCCCCACCTACATCCACACACCGAGCAGGGCCAGTCAGTCTGAAGCAGGCTTAAAAATACATGGCTCCATTATTTAATTAGCTACAAACAAGCCACACAGCAGCCAGCCGCTGCTCTTTGTGTATGCTTGCACATACAGGGCAGCGAGTGGCTCAAAAAGGTGTGTTTGTATTCTGGTTTTCCACTGTGGTGATCTCTGACCATGCATGTTAACTCAGACCGTCTCTTCAATGACTCTTCTGTTGTTCTGATTGCAGAGAAACGCACCTGCCTCTGTCTACCGCTGGCTACCAAATCAACAGGGTTTGTGTCTACATTACTCAAATATTCATGTTTTACACCTCCCCTACCCGCCCCATGCAAAAGCACAAAACTCTTTATCACGTCACCCCCCAAGCCAGCCGAATCGCCAGCCCTACAGCTGCGCGTCTGAGAGCAGGCTCTTTAAAGCGCGAGGAGGGGTGGGGGGTGGGCTAGTCTTTCATGATGTCCTCTGATGTTGGCAAATGCTTTCAGCCTGTGGATATTTTTAGCTTCCCCAAGCAGTCACACACTGCTTTCTTTTCCCACAATGACTCCTGAAATAGCAGCGGGAATAAGAAATAAAATCAGACCTTCGTTCAGTTAAAATAAAGACCTCTCTCTGAAGCACATGTTTACATTTTCGGTGATACTGAAGGCAAAGCTTACTAACTGTCCCCACACCACCCCTCGCAAGGAAACGTAGCATTCTGTTTAAAAAGTCCCGGCTTAAAAGTCATAAGCTTTAGCTGCCGGCTTTGTAAAACCAGGGTGGGCCTGCAGTGCTCTCGCTAAGATGCAGGGGGCGCTAGTCTATATTGATCTACATTGATGAAGTACCACAGCTGAGTATGCTCTTAACTCTCCTCACCTGGGTTCTTTGGTAATACTGGTTTATGTAAAAAGTAAAAAACAAACCCAGCGCACCATACAGTTCTCTGGGCCCGGCCTGAACCCTCTGCTGTAGTGAGTAGAATCAGACGCAGTAGTGTGTTTTTGCCTTTTCTCTTTTACGCCATCCTCCCGCTCCCTGATAATGACTCTGCAATCTCTCTCTCTCCCTCCCCATGATCAGAGACACTCAGTTTGGCAACAAGGCCTATGAGCAGACGCTTGGCGTGGAGCTGTGTGGCACAGCAGGTAATGTTCTGCTTCAAGGCTGTGTCCATTACTGACCTGCCCCTGGCTTCACACTGCCAAATGGGGCTTCTGTCTGTGTCCATTACTGACCTGCCCCTGGCTTCACACTGCCAAATGGGGCTTCTGTCTGTGTCCATTACTGACCTGCCCCTGGCTTCACACTGCCAAATGGGGCTACTGTCTGTGTCCATTACTGACCTGCCCCTGGCTTCACACTGCCAAATGGGGCTACTGTCTGTGTCCATTACTGACCTGCCCCTGGCTTCACACTGCCAAATGGGGCTACTGTCTGTTTGCTAGGAGCTAAGGCCCAGCGGATGGAGATTGAGGTTTCACAAACCCCACAATGGGAGCAGATAGGTACAGTTGGCTTGTTTGAACCAGTCAAGGTGCTTTGCCCTCCATGGCAAAGCTCTGTGATTGGTTGAAGTCTGTAAGTCGCACCCATTTTTCGGGTTTTTGAAACCTCACTCCCCCCGTTGGTAGTTTGAGTGCCATCTGTAATGACTCAGTGATTCAGCGCAGCTCTTGTGTTCATACATGCGTAGGTAGGAAATACATGGATACTGAATGTTTTCAAATGTATATTTGCAATGAATATGGTTTAGTTTGGTGGATTTGTAGTTGCAGTCCCTCTAAAACTGTGCAAATGATACAGTTGATTGTGTAAGTAATAGATATTGATTTAGTCATATATGAAAATTTATAACTATTAAGTTGTGTATTAGTTTTTGGCATGACAGACCGAAGCACTGAGGCGATTTAGCAGTACTCCTCTGAATATCAGATACAGTGCTGAAACTTCAGCAGCAATCTGTGAGCAATATGCCAGACCTTTATGCCTGGCTCCTGCATTCTTTAAAGGCATCTGTGAGCAGTATGTAAGAACCTTTGATGTATTCTGCTCCTGTAGCACAGTTCTCAGCACCAAAAAAACAATATCCAAAAGCTTAAACCAAAAAAAAGGTACGACATAGCAGTAACTGTTGGCTTGTGTGCTGACATTGCTTTTGATGGTGACGAATGCTTGATCCTGATTGGGTGAAAGCTGAGTGGGTGGAGACTAACGTTTTGGGGCTGTGTTTTCAGGACTCACGCCCCCTACTACCCCCCCTCACAAACCTGCTGAAGACGAGCTCTTCAAGCCAGAGGGAAAGGGGGGGGAGTCTCCCCCAAAGGTCTCCTGGGCCTCTCGGCGGAAGCTTCCGGAGCAGACCGAGCTATATGCCCACCTGCGCAAGATGGGCCAGATCAGCGATTCGGGCCACCACAAGGGGGTGCCACACCGAGCGTACGGGGACCACGACTACTGCCTGCAGGGGCTTGGGGAGAGCCGAAAGAGGCCAGCCCCCTCCTGCAGCAGCAGCGAGGAGGAGAGAGAGAGGGAGGAGGAGAGCGGAGTGAGGAGCAGGCTGACCGAGCAGGTTAAGCTCTTCTCCAAACTTCCGGACTACCTGTGCAATGGGCGGGAAAGAAAGATCGAGGACGAGGAGGAGGAAGAAGACGAGCGTCGAACAGCGTCGCCCCAAGCCTTATCACCTCAAAACTCGGAGGAGGGCGGCGAGCGACCCCCGACCCCAAACCACACCGACCCCTGCACCTCCTGCTGCCTCCCCTCCCCGCTCAGCAGCAAGCTCAGCTTCAGGTGAGAGGAGCGGCTTCCGGCACTCACGCATGGACCCCTCTCCAAGCTCTATGAGCTGCGCTGTGTTTGTTCTGCTGTAGGCTGCACCTTGCAGTAGCTGTGTTTAATTTGGCCTTCCAGCCGTTAGCCAGCAGCTAATTGAAAGACAGCATTAACACCCCTCCCTTAGGCTAGGCCTCAAAGCCTAAAGCCGTCCATCTGTGCCTTGGGGCTGCGGTCAGACAATCAGGATAACTGTCTGCTGTCTCGTGTTCATGGTCATTGGTAACCGCCACTAACTGCTGTTTGTCTTCGGTTTCAACAGCTGTGAGAACTTGGGAACCTGCCAGGGAGAGAAGCAGAGGAGCAAAAATAACGTAAGTCCTGCCCATTGAAGTGGAGGGGAGGGGGCAATTTTAGCGGACTGAACGCACAGACTATTAGGGTGTGGAAAAATAAATCGGCAGCTATTTTCCAGCACTTGAATGGGTGTTATGTAGGCGTTTATAACCCCTTACACAAAACATTCACCCCACATTCTGAAGGGCTGTAGAGACATTCATAACAGCATTCGCTAAACATTGATTTCCTCATTAGTATTCCATGCATGGTGAACACAGTCATATAGAACACCAGCAGCCGTAAGTGTAACCCCCGTTTTCTTATCGTCTCCTATCTTACCACATTTTAGATGTTGAGTAAATTTTGGGGGACTGTTTTAGAGCCCCTTGAGGGATGCTTATGGATGGGGCGTAATAAGTATCTGTCTAACCCCAGCCGGGTTTGTGTGCTGCTCTGGGCGCATGTGGTATTATGGGATGGGGCTGAGGCTGTAGAGCCAGCAGGCCCTAGAGCCATCACACTCCCCTCTCCTAGGGCCCTTCTGCTCTCTCAGCTGCAGGAGAGCTTTATCACAGTCCCTAGCCCCGCTACTGCATTATGACAGGCCTCTTATTGAGGATATGGGATATATGTGAGGTTCTCTAGCAGCTGGCAGACAGAAGTAACAAGGTCAAAGGTTGAGCTGGGAAGTTCGCCTTTCACCCAGAATCAATTATTGATCAATAATTGATCTGCTTATCATATGGCGACAACATGTGACAATGACAGCATGCCCATTTGTAGAGACTCACTCCACCCTGGAGGGATCTCACAAGTTTGATGTACTGAAATTGGTGGTTTAGTTTTTTTTACCATATTAGTGATTGACAGATCCGTTTACAGTCAGAAATGGATTATGGGGTGAAGTTCTGCTTGGACAGCTCAGAGCACAGTATCAGACGGGTCTGTAGAGACCGTGGCTGCGTTTTGTTGGGGTTTGGTCTGATTGGAAGGCTGTGTAACACTGCACACCACGCTATCCCAGCCCTGACTGACGGTTTCCATGGTACCATTACCTAGGAGGACTGCCGGGTGTTCTACATCCACAACCTGCCGGGCGGGGTCACCCAGGCCATGCTGCGGAGACGCTTTGAGGCCTTTGGCGAGCCAGAGGACTGCAAAATCTTCATTAAAAACGAGTGAGTTTCCCCCGTCTGCAGTCTGCGTCTGCATGCCATGACCCCTGTGCCTTAACCCGAACTGCAGGCCATACTGAATCTCTCCCCCCCTCTCTGTCCTCACAGGGAGCGCTGTGGCGTCATTACGTTCCTCCGGCCCCCCAGTGGCCAAGGGCAGCGGCACAGGCGGGACTCAGCTATGCAGAACTCCGGCAGTGGTAGCCCACGGCGGTTCTGCAGGAAGCGCTACATAGACCTGGGTACAACTCCACCCACATTCCCCAGTTTCTTCTTTCAAATTGTTTGAAATAAAAATGAGTGTGTACAACAAAATTTTACGTGCTTTTTAGTCAAACATGCATGTTGCATGTATGTGCTAATCGCGAAGTTAAGCACTGATGCAGGTGAGGGTCAGGTTGAAGAGGTGGTCTTATATGGGCCCAGAGAGGAAAAGAATAGATTCATTTCTATTTTGATATTTTGTGTAAGAAATAGCAGCTTGATATGTGTGATTTCAATGGCCTCCACAGTAATGAATAGAGAGTGGTGATTTAACGAGTGACCTGGGCAATGATGTAATGACATAGGAGTGATGACAACAGGAATGATGATGTAATCTGGCAGGGGTGATGTAATGTGAAGGATAAGACAGTGATCACGAGTAGCAGAAAATACTCATTACTCTAATAAACAATTTTGGTGAGAGGACACGGGGCTTTTTAGCAGCTTATGTGGAACTCGGTTTAAATAAAGAACACGCACACAATGCCAGATCTGATCCCCGTTATCAATCAGAACTTAACATGATCTGTCCCAGTGCCTTTCTCTACATCTATCTGAACCCCCTCTCATGCCTAAACAACTGTACATATTCTCTTAATGTCAGTGTACAAAGAAGTTCCCTTTTGTCTGTGTATTCAGGTCACAATATCATATCAAAGGAGAGCTATAAGTGGACCAAAGAAAAAAGAAAAGAATTAAAATTAAATGTGTCAATCCAGAGTGAAGTAGTGACTAGTGACTTGACTCTGCAGTTAAATTGACCTATGATGCAAATATTTGACATGACCTATGATGCTGGGAGCTCCGACAAAATAATGGAAAGAAGCTACAGCACAGTGATTGACAGCAGCGTTGACGGTCATGGTGTGTGTGTTTCTCCAGACGAGGCAGGTCCAGGCCCGGTGAAGAGCAAGTACGACGCGCTGGACTTTGACACCCTGCTGAAGGAGGCTCAGAGGAGCCTGCATCGCTGACGAGCCTTACTGAGCCCCACCCCCAGCACTCGCCTCAGAACCTCATCCAAGGCACCTCTTAATGTTTACATTTTTAACATTGGAATAAGAAACTGACCTTGTCTCTTTCAACTGAGGACTTGAGGAGGGGAGGGTCCCATGACAACAACAACAACAATAACAATAACAACAAAAAAAGAAACAACAAAAAAGAAACAAAAATGACGCACTCTGAACACAGAAGCTGCTTCCCTGTGTGTGTTTATGACATCATCGCCCTGCGAAGGGAGGGCGGGGCTTACGTAGCAAACCTCGCTCCTTCCTCTGGTCGTTGTGATGTGTGTGTGCGTGTGTTTGTTTGAGCGTGTGTGTTTGCGTGTCATTTTTTGTACCCCTTGTTAACTTCTGGTGGAGCCGCGAGCCGCATTCGCCATTTAGTCGTGTAGTACGTGACAAAAGATTTAAAAAAAAAAACTAAAATGGCTTTATCATAGCAATTTGTGGATGTAATCTGTGTGTGATGAAAATGAGAAAAGATAAAAACAAAAAAACTAATGACAACTTAGTTTACAAGTTTAAAAGGAAAAAAGAACTCTTGTAATTTTAGTGCTTCCTTGATTTCATCTATGCACTTGTAACGAGGTAATGTTTTTTTCTCTCTCTCGTTTCCACCTGTGAGCGGCTTGCGTTTGGCTCTGCTGCTGGCTGCTGGGGGCTGGCTCTGAGGGGCATGCGACACCCAGGACCAAAGCTATTACCCGTACTTTCAATGAGCAATACTGGATTCTGAAACGGCTTGTTCCGAATCTGGATTGAGACTGTACACACTGCCGTTGAAAAGCAGTGCATTCTTCTGGAAATAACAAAAATTATGGTTACAATGATATAAATAAAAATCTCATTAAACAGGGTAGTGCAGAATTTCAGGCTAGTAGTTGTCAAACACATGTGTATCTTAGATGGGTTGATTAGAGTGTTACTTTTTTTTCAGTCCCCTGTTCCCAGAACTCAGTTACCCGGAATTCCCTGTCAGCTGTATATTTGCCCTGCTGTGGAGCCTTACAGTAACCAAGCTCTGTCTTCACAAGCATCCAGCAGCACAGCCCCTGATGAGAGAGCCTCCACAGCCCTTTTACAGTGGATACAACTTTCTCATCTGATTGGCTGACTTTAGAGGACACTGCAACAACAGAGATGATGATTGGGCGGTGGTAAACCTGGAAATGCTAGACTGTTTCTGGAAACTCCAGAGTCTAGAATGCCCCTCTCCTAAGGTATCAGAGTGGTATGTCTACCTCGTTTACAGCCTCTCTCTCTGTATCTCGTTTTTCTAAGCTCTCTCTTTCTTAATGGGTGAAAGTCAGCTTTTTATTTTCGTTTTGTCCGTGCTAAGAAGCACTCGCCTCGTCGCTAAAACTCTAAACTGTGTCAGTGTCCGTTTTTTGAGTCTCGACCTTATAATAATAACCAGGTGTAATCCGAGTGTGTCGTCCGTGTCTTGTGGTGTGCCTGGGTGCTGCTGATTTTTGGGGGTTCTGGGGTGTTCGGGTCCAGAGGTGTGCTGGGAGAGGAAGTCTTTTCCCTCCCTCTGTCCTTGTTTTTTTTATTTTTCTCTTCACGGACCCGTCCCTATGGACTCCCGACCCCCCCCCCCCACTTCAGCTCTGTGTGGGGGGGGGCATTTTTTAAACACCCCGCATCATAACCCTCCTTTTCTGACTGACTCACCCCAGCTTTTCCCCCATATCCAGTCTCCTCTACAGAAAAAAAAACACACACACATGAATTGAATGTTTACATCAATGGATTCTCCTTCTACTTTACTAGAGCGCACACTAAGTACAAAGACGCCTTATTCAGAGTTAGGAGTCCCCCACTGGCTCCCTGGATTCCGGGATAAGCCTAGTGGGGTACTGAATTTAACAAAAAAAAACACAAATATTTAGTGTTATACATACTGTAAACAATGAGCGGTGACATCCAAACAAATAGGAACACATGTAGTGCTGAATGAGTGTTTGTGCTTAGTATGTATACTACTAAATAGTGAGAGAATGTTCTGGTTTACATTACTTAATCGTATTGTAATGGCTTATAAATGTGGTATGTATATAGAACTATGCCAAGAGTAAACATGAAGTGTATTGTTGTGCTCTACATGGATTTGTAGATTTGAGCGTGTACTGGTGGTGGATTCAGGCTGTACTAATCAAACAGAGAGAGCAGAGACGACTCTATTTGGGAGTGCAAGGGGAAAATGTCTGAAACAGCGCTGCATTCTAATCGTCATTAGCTCCTCAGCCCTCACAAACCTCTCCTTCCATCTTTTCCCTCAACTACGTAATGTTTTCAGGCAATGTCAGGGGAAAGTTATAAGGGCAGGAAAACGGTCACACATATTTTCTGACAATTCGAATGCAGCCAGAGAGTAACTGAAGGGAATATAAATTGAATGGGCCTAACAAGTCAAACACTGGTGTACAAAAGTAACCCTTTAGAAATATTAGCTTATTTCTCTCTTTTTATGCATTTGTTTATATTTTTAGAAAGAGATTTCTTTTTTAAAAGAAAGCAAATAAGATGCAATACATAATATATCTAAAGAGGCGCTGTCTGGGGGCGGAAGGCTTTATTTGAGAAGATTAAAACAGAACATGTACTGTAAATTGTAGACTGCTGTAGATACAAAGGAAAATAAAAATAAATGGGGTTTTGCCATATAATTCACACCTCAAAAACAAAGTTTTTGGAAGGAAAGTCCACAGAAACACCTCTTTTTAGGAGTGGAAAATAATCTTTATTTTTTTTTTTTTAAATATCAGTCCTTGTGCTTTTAGCCTTGTTGAGGTTTGCAAAGATAGGATGTCAGAGCGGTTGTGATGTTCCACCAAGAGATTTCAGAATATGACGGGCGGACGGGAATCTCTCGAGGAGAGCCTTAAAATAATATGGGAAAACAAAGCTATCATTAGCTTTTATTGATACAGTTTAATCTTCTTTAAAACCGTATGTTTTATTAATTACTGAAGTAATTAAACTTTTTTCGATACAGCCATATGATAAACAGTATATACATATATATATAAATATATATTTGTGTGTGTGTAGATAGTTATAGATGAATATATAATTTCTTATAGAAAACTTTGATGTTGACCATTTTCTTCAGTGTTTTAGAGCACTTAAACACATTTCAGTAACTACCATCGATCTGCAGAGTGTAGGTCAAGAAAGACTCCAAATCAAAATACTTCCAAAGGGAACTCTCTAATGCAACACATCTTCCTATTGACCCACTTCTCACTAAAGAAATCGCAAGAAACAAAACTTTAGTCGACCAAAATTGGCCCCTAAAATTGGGGTTGCCACATTGATATTATTTGTGAACACTGCAGTCAAAACGATTGGCCCTAATTTCATTTTATTGTTTTGTCATTTTTACAATGGAAGAAAACATTTTACCTTTAATTAAACAAGATATTTCAATAATGCATACATGGATAATAGCTAGCTAATGCTAGCTAATCACAGCTTTCCAAATGTGAATTGCTTGAAAATTGTCTTCGTTTCCCTCAAGCATATAGCAGAGTCTCCCACTCATGGAGGTAGATTTTCTGCTGTACAGCGTCTACTGCACCCTTGTTCATGCAATTTCGTTGAACCCTCCTTTATTGCTAGAGACTGCCATGGTCTTGGGTACCGCGGTTTAAAGACCAAGTCTTTAGTTTAAATGAAATCAACAATGAAGGGCATATATTATTTGTTTTCGTTTCCACTTTTATTTTCTTAATTTGTCTATTTACATCTAATGACTATCAAATTCACAACCTGATTTTCCTTTTTTAACTTTGTTTTGGTATACTGTATTTAGTTAGTAAGATTTTATATTTTTTACATAAGTTGGTTTTATTTGGTTTTATTTTTTTATTTATATGCCACTTAGCTTGGATGTCTTTTAATGGTGATCCTTCTCTGTAATTGTGTGATTTCACATGTCTTGAGATTGTGGAGACAAAATGCATTTCAGTATTTTTGAATTGTTAAAATCTAGTTTCATAGATAATTTTACCAAAATAGCTGAAATTATCTGATGTTATAAATTATATTTTAATTCATGTAAATACTTTAAAAAGAGAACTATGGCTTCCTTTTAAACTGAATACATTTCTCTCAAGAGATTGTTTACATTATTAAACTGTAGAAATGCTCCTCGTATACTGTAAAAAGTTCATATATTCATTGATTTGCCTCCAAAAAATAAAAATCCTAATGAACAACAAGTATGTTTCATTATCATTTGTGATCTGTTTGCAGACATGTTTTAATTAGTTTTTTTTTACTTGCTGCAATCACTGCAGTCTTCACAATCCCAGCTAACACAGTTGTTGTAGCACAAAACAGCTCACACAAAATCGAACATTTGGGAAGATTTAAACCTGTTGTTTTTGTGTTTTAAGGCCAGGCTAATTCTGTTCTAATCCTCCTCTCAGTATGCTGGCTTTTGGTTCTGCCAATCACTTTATAAATCAAGATTGGTGAACTCATGTATTTAAGATCTACTATTGTTTGCTTCCTCAAATTGATAGTAGCACATTGCAGGTTTGGCTCATTTTCATTGGCTTTGCTCATGATTTCCAGGTGACCGCACCAGTCTGCCTGTCTATGTATAAATCAATCAATTAACACCTGCTTTCTCTTAAAGAACCTATTTACCTGATAGCGTCATGAGAGAATGAAAGCATTCCTTCACCCGACTGATAGCTTACCTGCCTTGGGATGTGAAATATGGACCTGCTTCTGAAAACAACATAAAAGAGTAAGTCATCTCTCACCACATGTAATGTGTCTAATTAAGAGTAATTAACAGCTTGTTGTAAATCAGGGGTTACATCTTTGTTTGGGAAGAAAACGAGCCTACACAGGGGAGAGAGGACCAGGTTTAAGAAACTGCTGTTCAAATGTGAACAGTCCTCTGACATTCAAAGAAAATAATTTTCAACAACTTCAGAATTTCTGAACAAAATCAATGATTTCAGGTATATAACGTTCGATGGACATCAGCAGAAATGGCCCGATGTATGTCCTGGGAACATTTATCTTGGTATTCCGAGAACAGAGGAATTCCTGCATGCATGGACACGGTTACACACGCATGCATTTATTCTTTAAATTGAATGTATTCCATAATTTATTTAAGCATTTATGTTGTGTGTGATTCATACACATTTCCATATTGTGTTTAGTAATATTATACTACCAGGATTTAAATATGGATATCTCTTAAAATATGTATTTTTTTCAGTTCAGAGGGACAAATTCTTTTTGAGCCCTAGATCCTGCTATGTAAGGGTTTCCACGTGCTCAAAATATTGATTTATGCAACAGTGAGAGGTGATGATGAAATCATGACGTCAAAAATGGGTGGCGCTACAATCAGCTGTCAATCACTGACTAAATTCAATGCTTACACTGTTTTGCTCTTACAGGCAAAACAGGAAAATCATGGAATTACTGGTAATATGATCGCTCATCCCATTTTGGTGTCGTGATACCTCACTCTCACATCTGTAATGTTTAAAGAATGTGCAAAATCACAACACTTTGAAGACAACAGAGTAAACCAGGCAACATTGTTGTTTATTTTCGCTATAATGGCAGCCAACTTTGTACAAGAGTAACTGAGCACTTTATGACAGTGGGTCTAATATTACAGACCTATATGTAGTCAGCTTACATGATAGTCGTAGAATAATGTGAAACATAAAGCTACTCAATTATTTTTAGAATTTGTTTTGCTTGCAAGCTCTGTTTGAAGGATTTTCGAAGTAGTTATCATTCAGACAGCTACTAAAATCGACCTTTCTGAGAGATTTCTTTCAAATTGTTTTACGCTGCCTCCAGCATTTTATTACAACACCGTAGTTAAAATGTGATATAGGCTTACGTATGTTTGCTGTATTCAGATGAGCCAGACATCTGTGTGCTAGCTGCAACCAGAAATGTAAGCGCTTCGCCCTCTACAACCACATCGGGGTAAGCTGTTTAATTTGGCGACCTCAGCGGTTTCCCGAGCTTGGTGGCTAGCAAATAGTGATTAGGTTCACTCTGGTTAATGGTGTGTCTTTCGAGAGCCACCGGCAATTTTATGCACCAGCGGTTTTTGATTCGGCTGTCAGAAGGAACGACCGTAACCGGAGAGCTCTCGCAGCGGATCTCTGTGTGTGCGTGAAGACACGCTGTGCTTTTATCTTTGAAATTCGCTTGTGTAACACTCCGTGAAACACACGCTGTCCTATTTGTAGCAACCGCAGCTATTCCCGTGGGGGATAGGAAGTAGAGAATCACTCATGACGCCACGATGCTGACGCTTCAAAATGACGCTTTAAACTGCGTATGAGCTGTGACGCAGTCGCCCCCTTCTCCCTCCCCCCGGTAATCACTGCGAGCTTTCACAGTCCATTAGCGAACGGCTGTCAGGTATCCCTTTTCTATTCTGTCACACTATTACGCACGGCCCCGCTGGGACAGTTCACATACACAATGTCACGTATAGTAGCCTGCATCTGGAAAGCGTATGGCTACTGTTTCGCAGTGAAAAGGTCATACATTTATTCAGTGTTGCACAACGCCACTAGAGAGGTAAGAACAGATAACAGTGCTGGTAAATACACATATGCGGTAGTGAGTGAATGAAGGTTGCAGCAAAAGTCTAATATAACATATCCGTTACATGAAATAAACTACAGATTTCCACGGTGGTTACATCTGTACTGCAGTGAGTTATTGTGTGTCACATGGTCAACGATAACATACCATAACATAACGGCAACACGATGGTGCATGCCACATGAAAATAGACAGCATTAGCTATGCTTATCACCTGTCTTCAGACCCTCTGAGATGTGAGGAGCCGTTTATGTGCCATATGTATATTCATAAATAATTTCACTTTTGATTATGGTCTTGATGATGGTGCAGAGTATGACTCAATCCATGATGTGCAAACACAAGCGATAACTAAATGTATTTGCCGCATCATTACTATTTATGTACAATCGTAATACCTACCCTCAAATCTCTATATTTATAAATGTTTCAAAATTCTGCTCAGCTCATGGACGCATGTGTTATTTTTTTAAATGATTTTTTTCCCTCTCCCCTCATGTGTCCAGCGATCCGTAGCAGAGCCGAGCGTCAGCTCGCCTGATGACAAGCCTTGCTGAGAGCTGTGGAGGTCAGGGCGAATGAGAGAGAGCTAATGGAATGTTGAGGGGGACGCGGACAGTCGATGGCGAGGCAAAGCGAGCTCCTCTGGCCTCAGCGAAGGAGGCGCTCTCCGGCTCCCCCTCCTGGCTAGTTGATGACGCAGGTCTTGGACTGGGCCTGTGCCTGTGCCTGGGCCCCTGGAATGCAGGAGATCAAAGGGATATATTACATTCCCAGAATTCACATCTCACAGTTACCAGTTGAAACCAATATACCGCTCTCAGTTTGCTGAACGTCTTTAGCCCCTCGGATCAGGATTCACTCGTAAAAACCACTGTGAGGTCCCTGGAATCTCAAGGGATTTATTCGGCTGTGGGCCCACCGTTTCCTGGTCATTGACTTTAATTTACAGCCATCTTTTTGGGGCCCTGTCTGTTTCCTGCCACGTCCCTCTCCTGCCATAGCGCTGGAACCGCAGCGGTCGTGCCAGCTTACACTGCGCTGGAGAGGGCAGATCATGGAAGCGTGATGTGTTTGCCGTACTCCTCCTCTCAGTAAAGATTATGATAGAAATGCCAATTTCAGTCACCGCCCTCGCTGCCTTGCCTTCACTGAGCTTTGGGTCTCAGGTGTGGACAAAGTGAGCTGTATGTGTTTCAGAACTTAATGCCAGCTTATGCTCTTTGTTTTTGTAGATCTGATCAATCATGTAATACATCGCCAGTTACAGTTTGACTGACATTACTGTAATATTTTTGTAAGGATTTCCCTCTCATGCTAACATTAGTGGCATGGGACTGAGCTGCGCTGAGGCTGAGATTTGAGCTCCTCTGAAAAGTTCTTCCATTAGCTCAGGGACTTTAGCGGTTTCACAGACTTATGACCCATGACATCATATCATCGCATCATAAAGGGAAATTACACTGCTACAATGACAAAATGGGGGCTCACCTAAAGTCTTCTTTCTCATGGGGATCCCCCTGAGCCCCTGTTTTTAAACTCTGGGTACATGCAGGGCCTCTCTGCCTCTCACCTTGCTTTGCCCCTGTTTTTAAACTCTGGGTACATGCAGGGCCTCTCTGCCTCTCACCTTGCTTTGCCCCTGTTTTTAAACTCTGGGTACACATGCAGGGCCTCTCTCCATCTCACCTTGCTTTGCCCCTGTTTTTAAAATCTGGGTACACATGCAGGGCCTCTCTTCCTCTCATCTTGCTTTGCCCCTGTTTTTAAACTCTGGGCACACACACAGGGCCCTCTCACCTTGCTTTGCCCCTGTTTTTAAACTCTGGGCACATACACAGGGCCTCTCTGCCTCTCACCTTGCTTTGCCCCTGTTTTTAAACTCTGGGCACATACACAGGGCCCTCTCTCCCTCTCACCTTGCTTTGCCCCTGTTTTTAAACTCTGGGCACACACACAGGGCCTCTCTGCCTCTCACCTTGCTTTGCCCCTGTTTTTAAACTCTGGGCACACACACGGGGCCCTCTCACGTTGCTTTGCCCCTGTTTTTAAACTCTGGGCACATACACAGGGCCCTCTCTCCCTCTCATCTTGCTTTGCCCCTGTTTTTAAACTCTGGGCACACACACAGGGCCCTCTCACCTTGCTTTGCCCCTGTTTTTAAACTCTGGGCACACACACAGGGCCCTCTCACGTTGCTTTGCCCCTGTTTTTAAACTCTGGGCACACACACGGGGCCCTCTCACGTTGCTTTGCCCCTGTTTTTAAACTCCGGGCACATACACAGGGCCCTCTCTCCCTCTCATCTTGCTTTGCCCCTGTTTTTAAACTCTGGGCACACACACAGGGCCCTCTCACCTTGCTTTGCCCCTGTTTTTAAACTCTGGGCACACACACGGGGCCCTCTCACGTTGCTTTGCCCCTGTTTTTAAACTCCGGGCACATACACAGGGCCCTCTCTCCCTCTCATCTTGCTTTGCCCCTGTTTTTAAACTCTGGGCACACACACAGGGCCCTCTCACCTTGCTTTGCCCCTGTTTTAAACTCTGGGCACACACACAGGGCCCTCTCTCCCTCTCACCTTGCTTTGCCCCTGTTTTTAAACTCTGGGCACATACACAGGGCCTCTCTGCCTCTCACCTTGCTTTGCCCCTGTTTTTAAACTCTGGGCACACACACAGGGCCTCTCTGCCTCTCACCTTGCTTTGCCCCTGTTTTTAAACTCTGGGCACACACACAGGGCCTCTCTGCCTCTCACCTTGCTTTGCCCCTGTTTTTAAACTCTGGGCACACACACAGGGCCCTCTCACCTTGCTTTGCCCCTGTTTTTAAACTCTGGGCACACACACAGGGCCTCCCTCCCTCTCACCTTGCTTTGCTGCGACCGCTGCAGCAGCTGCCTCCTCCTTGGCCTTCTTCGCCTCCTCCAGGACGGCCAGCTTGGCCTCATGCTCCTCCTTCAGTGCGTTCCACTCTTTCCTATTGTTCAGCAGGCGGTCCAGCATGGGGGTGATCTCCACATGGAAACGGGAGAACTCCTGGGGCAGGGGGGCGCACAGAAACGTGGCTCAAACTTTCACTTACCAGAGCAAAATGGAAACATTCTGCGATCTGAACATACAGCAACTCAACTGCTCCTCTGTCGCTTTGTTTTCATTGTTTTGCGAGAGAGAACCCATATTCTTTTTAAAGTAATGTGCTGTTTTAGTTGTCATTGGGAAGAGCTTTGGGATCGAGACCTGAGTGGGGCACGGCGTGCTTCCAGAAGATAAAGACAGAGCCAACTGTTTCATGAACGGAAATGTTGCTGGGTTGAACCCTCGGTTGGAGCGCATGACGTCTTTGGTTTTGTGTGGTGTGTGGCACCAATTGTTAAATGTATCACTTCTGCTGCTGGTCGCATGTTTTTATACCAGCGCACCAAACACACTCCCACTAAATGGGAGCAAATATGACTCTAAGACTGCTGCAGTTAACGTAGCCTTCAGTGTGAAACACAGGTAAGCACAGCCATGGCATCGGCATCCTGCTTTTACAGGGCGGAGGACTGGCCAGTCTCACCTTGTACACGAACGCGCAGACGAAGTCGATGAAACCGCACTGCAGCTTGGGCAGCTCAGCTGCTTTGTTCCGGTCCATCATAGGCTGAGGAAGGGGGAGGGGAGGGGGGAGGCAAAAAACAAAATGGACGCTCCATTAGTGAGGTTATCCCATAAAAAAAACACACACACACAGACAGATAAAGCTGCAGCAACCTTCACTGCCGGTGGCTAGACAAAGACAGGCAGAGCCCAAGTAAAAACCTTAATAGGTGGTTATAATATGGGTGAGTTTGAGAGTCAGGAGTGTGACAGTAATGCAGAGCTCAGTCGCTAGCAGTGGAGTGCTGCAGACTGCCTCGGAGCCAAGGGTATAGCCTGACTGACTGGCCTGGGCTGAGCGCTCTTTCTGACTCACTGCACTACATAATAGGTAATTTGTCTGAAAAAAGGCTCAAAGGAACACCCTCTCACCCCCCACCCCCCACCCCCCACCTCACTCCCTTGGCTGTCTATGTGTCTATCTTACAATGGGCTGCTGCTCCAGGACGGTTCTCTCCAGGTCACCCTGCTCCCAGAACTCCGCTGCTACGGACAGCGCCACCTGCAGGAGCAGCACAGGAGTAGGTTCGCTGTTAGATCCTATGCATAAACACACATTTGGTTACATGACTTTCAACCTGTTACCTCTATGATCAGCTTCCCATCAAACCTCAGTGATTACCTTTTTAATGTATGAGAATATTTAATAGTTGTAATATTTCTTCTGGTTTAGGCTGCAAAAGGGTTTTTCATAGAAAATGTGTTTATATTGCAGGTTGGCCTCTCAGATAGTATATAGTTTCCTTGCCTCTCGCTTTTGCTTTTATCATAAAACATATTTGAGTATAATATAAACATTTGTTTATTCAGTGATGTGTCTGTGACACTGTACTGAATCCTAATAGCACCAGTGTCGGCCCTGGCTGGAGGTTTCTGGGTAGAGTCTGCAGCTGTTAGTTGTCAGGGTGTGATCCTGTGTCCTCGCGTTCTCTGTCCGTCCCTGCCCCACTCGGTCAGCTGATGTGTTCAGAGCGCACACGGCGGCCTGCTCTGAGTTTCGAACGCTCTCACCTTGCTCTGGATCTCCCAGGGTTTTGCGATGGCTGACAAGTCACAGGCTGTCATCATCATTGCCCTGAGCAGAAGAAAACCATAGAAACGGTGTTTACCTGCTGCTCGGGCCGCTAACACCTCACAGAGGGCCAGCTTACCTTTGCTCTGTGCTCCAGGTAATCTGCTCAGGTCACACTCAGATTTTTCTGAGCAGGGCTGGGGTAGATTGTTTGTTTCTGTTTTATTCCCTCTCTTGTTTGTGGGGTCTTTTGAACAATACTTTAAGTCAGTCTTTGCACTGTATGCACAAAATAATCATTTCTTATTGTGGCATGTTAATATTTTAGTTGGCATTTTATAAAAAATGACTTGCATATCTTGCTTTTTATACATAATTATGAAGGAAGCAGAGGGTTCTGGAGTACTGACATTACAATCTCCTTCCTTGTGGTCTCCAGCATCATGAATTTGGTCCACTGGGTCCAGTCTTCATAGGTTTTGGACAGATCCACGATCTTCTGGAACATGGCTCTCTTCCTGTGGGCGCACAGGACAGGAAGGAGGAATTCTGTCACCTCCAGTGCTCTCAGGTGCCATTTTTCAACATTTTTGTATGTTTTTACATTCTTTGTTCACCTTACTCCACCTGAAAACTATGGTGACATTCATATTGGGAACCTCCCCCAGAAACCTGGAGGAAAACTGCCACACATGTAGTCTAGCACTGATTATTTTTTCACACTGCAGATGCAGCACTGATCCCATCCTACTTATGCCACTGGAGGAGCATGAAGTCAGCATGAGTTCAATTCACATTCCTGCAGTCTCCCAGTCAGTCAAGAGAGGCCGCTTGAGAGTAACAAGACATTTCAACCAGATTTTTTGCCTGTTTTTCACCCATAAGAATAATTGACTGTTTTTTCCTGTAAGGCTGAGCCAGTTGGCCTTGCCTATGTGAAACCTCTGGCCATGGCTATTCATGGTAAAAATTTTAGCAATTTCTCTACCGCAGATCTCCAAACAATGAACCACCAGCGCATGTAACTATACCTGTCCACCCCTCCCTCCTTTTGCTGAGCAGGTTTTGTGCCCATAGGCTGTACTGTGTTTTTGAGGGGACCTGTCCCCCCAGCAGTATTTTTGGTGCTCACTTGAAATACAGCGCCAGGTCAGTGGCGATGATTGCGATGTCCATCAGATGGATCACGTGCTCATGCTGACGTCTGTTCAGGTTCTGGTAAATGTTTAGGTCCTGAAGTAAACAGAAAAATGCACATTTTTGCATGCACATTATGTCTTTCAATTTGTTTACTCCTACCTCGGCTGACATGGTTGATTTCACATCACGGCACTGGAAAGATAACGCAGTGGCACAGTGCCATAATAACATTCTTTAGGGAGAACTCTGGGTTGAAGTGGAAAATTACCTTTCTTTTATTTCCTGGTTAGTTTTCAATTTTTCATAGTGCCGGTTAGTGCCAGAGTTTTAAGTGAGTATTTTTAGAGAGCATCCATTGCCTTTGAGCCAATACTTGTTTTTTTCTTGCACCCAGAGAGATTTGTTTTGCATGGACAGTCAGTCTTAGCATTTAACATCTATTTGAAAGTACCTTGTGTGTTTTGGCAGTGAGGTATACGCTGTGAGTATGAACGCATTTCCCCCCCAGTGTATGAGGTATCGGGTGGGGACGTGGCGTTTTTGTATGTGGGAGGGTAAATGAACATACTGATGGTTTTGTAATCATTGCAGGAGCGCCAGAGTGTGGCCTTACATCGTCTCTCAGCAGCGTTTTCCCAAACTCCAGGTGGTGTCTCTCTAAGATGGAGGAGCCGTGGAGTTTAGCCAGGGGGTTCCCAGATCTGCCAAAAGAGGAAGGGGGGTGGGGGGAGAAGAGATTGCATCAAATTCATTAAATATTCAGATGGTTTTTATTGGGGGGTCAGAGGTGAAACTGCACATCTGCTGTGTCAATCTAATACCTAAGCAGAGCTCTCAGGGGGTGTGGAGGGCTGCTCTTATGCTCTCTATGTATAATATATTAACAGAACATTAAAAATACATCTTCGTTTTTAGAATTTTTACGGTATGAGAAATCCATGAAAAGCTCAGATACACAGAGGCAGCATTTATCAGGAATGGCAGATAGGGGTCACTGCAGAGCTCTGATTACTTCATCTGGTAGAGGTTGTTGGTCCCTCGGTGGTCAATATCGTGGCAGAAGCCAGCGGTTACCATCGCCATGGTCTCCAGATCAGTGTAGTAGCGCTTCAGATCACCTGTCTACAGCGGACATAAAGAAGTAGGGGAGGGCAACCCCCACCCTTAGATCAGCTTCAAAGAGCATCAGAGGCTCGTCAAGACAACCACCCCCCCCCCCCCCCCCGCCTGAACCGCGCTGTCTCCTGAGAGCTCGTTACGCCAAATGAAGCATGGGATCACAGCAGTAGGGTGTCCATAACGAGCCTGCCCCTGCTACTTCCTCTGTGAGTTATTGGGAGAGCAGGAAATAACACTCAACAGAGACAGAGGAGGTCTTCAGCCTGTTACTGTCTGCTGTCAGGGTCAAATGAGGATTCTGCTGGAGTTACCGTGTAGATAAACCAAATTCATGAGCACATACAGTGTCCCCGTCCCCTCTGAGACCACAACATGATCATCTGTCCTGCTGTGTGACACTCACAGTTATAACGGTCATAACAGTTTTTCTCTTTTTTCTCCCTGTTTGTGGAGTTATAACCCTGTATAAAGTTATTACTTTAGAGTCTGTTTGTATCTGATGCCCACACAATCATTTAACATTCATTTGTTTTGGAGTTTTAGCACTGTAGCTGGAATTTTATACAAAATGACCTGTATATCTTTATACATAAAACTTTATTTACACAACAGGATATGGTAAACATCCTTTCATCCTTTCAATATTGTGATTTACTCAGAATTAGTGCTTGTCTTGTGATTCTGTGTTTATTTGGGTATTTTTTAATTGAAAAATGTGAATAAAAATGTATGAAGCTGGTGTAATAACGGAGTGCCGCTGAGACAGGAATCAGCCGAAAGTCTGTGGGGTGCACAGAAAGGTGTGGGGTACAGAAACGGTGAGCTCTTACCATAAGCAGGGTGAACATGGTCTGGCCCACGTTGAAACCATGTCTCCAGTTGTGGTAGGTGATCTTCCTGTAGCCCTTGCTGAGGGAATACATGAACCTCACCAGGGTCTGGGAGTGGGGCGGGGTGGGGCGGGGCAGGGTGTGGCGGGGTGGGGCGGGCACAGTGGGGCGGGGCGGGGCAGGGCATGGTGTGGCGGGGTGTGGCGGGGCGGGGCGGGCACAGTGGGGCGGGGCGGAGCAGGGCATGGTGTGGCGGGGTGTGGCGGGGCGGGCACAGTGGGGCGGGGCAGGGTGGGCACAGTGGGGCGGGGCAGGGTGTGGCGGGGCGGGGCGGGCACAGTGTGGCGGGGCGGGGCAGGGCATGGTGTGGCGGGGCGGGGCGGGGTGGGGCGGGTCAGGAGGAGGACACACACACACACACACACACACACACACACACACACCTCTTAATGAAAGCCATCTCATCTCATTCCACATCTCTGATTCACCTGATGAGGGATATTGATGTGACTAATGATGGTTCCTTCTAAAAAATTAATTTCATTTATTTATTTACTAATTAATAAACTGCAGCTGCAATGTAGAGCGGAGGAGTCTACATTTAGTACCTGTTCATTGAGATCCAATGAAACAGTACTAAAGCTTTTTTAAACAACAGTAAGGCATGAGAACAGTAAAGAATAAAGGCATGGTCGAGAGCAGAGCTGGAAATTTCCAGTCAGACTCGTAAGGCGACTGAATTTACTTATGGTTAGGCCAGCCAAAAAATCTCATGCTATCGTGCTAAAAAAGCAATGTTTTGATCTCAAATTTTTTACCCCTGTTGTAAAATGTACTAATAATTGCCTAGCAGTTTGTATGTTGGAAAAGATTAGACAAGACAGTATGTACTTTAGCAATGCAGCTACTGGGCATTGCTAAAGGGCATTGCTTGTTTTGGTGCCATTATAGCAGAGGATTTATGACTGGGGTTCAGACAGATGGTCTGAATGCAAAGTTCAAGTTAGCGTATATAACCTTGAGTGACTGCTGTAATGTTAATTTAAAACCACGCGGCCTTAATTTCACTCATGTACAGAACTCTGTGTAGCTGCAGTAGTTACATCCTGAAACACAGTAAAATGAACTTTGCCCTGGCACAGACAACACACAAAGCAGTATATTCCACTAAATTATACACCAATTATTCAATACAATTAATATTTTGTGGATGTTCTGGTTTTAGAGAGATTAGCAGCCTGGCTTCATGGTGCAGGATCAGCTAACTCCACCCACAGTCAGATGCTGCGTGTTCCATCACTGAGCTCATTTGCTCACTCTTCATTCAGTCACATTCAATTACAAATCGATTTAAGAACGTTGAGCATACAGGTGGGCCTTACCTCCCGTGGGATGTGGAACTTGTCCACCACGCCCAGCTCGTAGTACATCTTTATTCCGCACTTGACCAGATCCAGTTCTGAGAACTCAAAGTCACAGAAGTGGAACTCAAAGATCTCGGACTCCTCTGAGTCTGGCAGCACCTCCTCCTGTGAGAGATGGCGGGTTTTGACAGACATGGTGTTTATGAGAGACAGGATACTTTGCTGAGGTAAATTACACATCCAGGGATCTCAAACTCTCAAGAGCAACTTGTGGGGGTCACAGTGTCTGCAGATTTCACATTACTGCATTTTCAGTCATTCAGCAGCCTTGTTCATCCCGGCCAGCTTACACAGGTCACATGTTTTAAACACTTATTTATGCAGCTGGATATTTAAGAGGAAATGCAGGACACAACCAGGGCACCAGAGCTAACTATGACACTAACCTGCTGCCTATGAGTCAAGCTCTCTAACCACTACACTACCCTGCTGCCTACGAGCTGAGCTCTCTAACCACTACACTACCCTGCTGCCTACGAGCTGAGCTCTCTAACCACTACACTACCCTGCTGCCTACGAGCTGAGCTCTCTAACCACTACACTACCCTGCTGCCTACGAGCTGAGCTCTCTAACCACTACACTACCCTGCTGCCTACGAGCTGAGCTCTCTAACCACTACACTACCCTGCTGCCTACGAGCTGAGCTCTCTAACCACTACACTACCCTGCTGCCTACGAGCTGAGCTCTCTAACCACTACACTACCCTGCTGCCTACGAGCTGAGCTCTCTAACCACTACACTACCCTGCTGCCTACGAGCTGAGCTCTCTAACCACTACACTACCCTGCTGCCTACGAGCTGAGCTCTCTAACCACTACACTACCCTGCTGCCTACGAGCTGAGCTCTCTAACCACTACACTACCCTGCTGCCTACAAGCTGAGCTCTCTAACCACTACACTACCCTGCTGCCTACGAGCTGAGCTCTCTAACCACTACACTACCCTGCTGCCTACAAGCTGAGCTCTCTAACCACTACACTACCCTGCTGCCTACGAGCTGAGCTCTCTAACCACTACATTACCCTGCTGCCTACAAGCTGAGCTCTCTAACCACTACACTACCCTGCTGCCTACGAGCTGAGCTCTCTAACCACTACACTACCCTGCTGCCTACGAGCTGAGCTCTCTAACCACTACACTACCCTGCTGCCTACGAGCTGAGCTCTCTAACCACTACACTACCCTGCTGCCTACAAGCTGAGCTCTCTAACCACTACACTACCCTGCTGCCTACGAGCTGAGCTCTCTAACCACTACACTACCCTGCTGCCTACGAGCTGAGCTCTCTAACCACTACACCACCCTGCTGCCCACTAAGACCCAGGGCCAGATTTATCAAAGCCTTAAGCTCACATGTACATTTTTCCACATTGAAATTTCAGTGACAACATTTGTGATTGGAGCCAACGAACTGCCTCAACCAATCACATGCTTGTTTAGACTTTTTGCACTGGCAGAATAGTTTTGCACATATTAAATGCTTGTTGTAAATCAACTCTTTCACGCAGGCCTCAGAAACATGTTTCTATGACACTTTTGCCAGAGAAATGACATGCTTAAAGGACCATGTGTCTCATTTCCTTCCTATTTCCGTGAAGCTATTGTGTCATCACTCTCTGTTTCTGTTTTTTGGAGTACTTTTACCAGAAAACCCTGGGGTAAAATGAGCAGAAGAGAGCCTTCAGCGTGCTAAAGCAGACACTGCAGACCTGCAGACCTGTGGCTCTGAGATCCCTGACATTTTCAGAAAGTAGCTGAAACCGTAACTTACCAAGATTTCCTCCAGCTCGTCCTCATCGCATTCATTAGGTTCCTTCCCGTACAGCTCTCTGGTGTTCTGCAAACAGAACACACAATCGCTTTGGGTCCTGCGGTGTTGCCTCTTAGCATTAAGATTGTGCTGATTAGTCTGCTAAGATCCTGGATCCTCTTTTATTTAAAGTGTTCAGTCATAACTAAACAACCGTTCCATTTCCACCAAAACACATGCAATGTGAATGCAACTGCAATGCATCGTGGGGGTTTTATTCAGATACTGCCATTTCATTGACGCTCTGTAGCCATTGTAAAGTATGGTATATTTCATGATGTTATGCACGGCATCTGCTTTAGAAACAAACCCACCAAGACGTTCTGGATCTCGTCCTTCCTGCACTTGACGTGATAGAGCACCATGTCCTGGAAGATGTCCTTCCGGTTCTCCAGCTTGTTCATCTTATCGTAAGTGTCGGTGTTCAGCACAGACCAGCCCAGGAACTGTGTCAGGGACTGTGAATGACCAGAGTGCTGTGAGTCTCCTAAAACAGTGCCCCGCCATGCAAACGCGAGCCATGCTGTCAGGGTTAGCGAACAGGAAAAGGGTGCAATGGGAAAGACCCTACGCTGCCTGGCCTTAAGCTTTATAAATGAGCAGCATGTAAAATATTAATGTGAAAACTGCTCCCAGAAAAGAGCTGTGGATATTTATGAATATTTGAGTGTTTATGCACCCATTTTTGTATCTGTGTAGAAGTAAATGCAGACTTTAGTAACGCTGAAACACACGGCACGGCCCACCTCCATGAGTGTCTCGTCCATGTCATCAAATGGCTTCCCATCTTTCCTGTTGTAAAAGGTGGCCACGCCCACAATCTCCTCTTTCTTGTTGACAATTGGCAGAGAAAGCACATTCTTAATGGTCCAGCCCGAGCTGTCCAGTGGCTCTTTCTGAGGGGGCAAATTGGGGTGGGGGGGAATTCAGTCAAACACACCACAGATTCCCTCGGCACAACTTCTTCATCATCTCTTTCCATCATGTGATTCACACACGCCAGACCCGAGCCCCATTTCACTGAGACGCAGACGGATTTTACACCGCACTCATGTAAGTCCAGTAATTATGGTGCAGCACTTCCAGGCCCAACATTAATCTGTTCTAACCTAACAAGTGTGCTGACAATTTATTTTACTGTCTCTTGCTTTTTTCCGCATGGCACATTTTCTATATCCCTTCAGTTGATTATCCTTTATGGCGCTTTTAATTATTCTGACAAGAAATTTTGAGAGGAGCATTGTTTCATTTGTGCTCTGTTCCAGTCGTGTGGCTCTGAGGGACTGCACTGGTTCCCTCTGACAGGGGAAACAATAGCAGAGTTAATCTAATGGTGTAGTGTGGGGCACACGGATAAACCGATGGCGTGCGGACAGTGGGAACAGTATGTCCGGGGACCTTACTTGGAAGCTGAAGAACTCGTCTTCAGCAGCGTTCATTATGTTGCAAATCTGTGGTGCAGAAAAGGGAAGATAAAAAAGGAGAAGGCAGTTATCAGCCTCACTCCGATAGAGGGAAGAGGAGGGAAAATAATAAAAAAGCTGCTTGTACTGTAACAGCTAAATTAATTACAGCATCCACATTGTTTTTATGCAATTAAAAATACATCATTTTCAGTCGCGAGACATCACATGTGCTGTCCCAGCATGCCCTGCTTTGCTGACAGCTGCGTTATGGCAATGTTATGGTTTGTTATGGCTGCAGGGGTGTCAGGCTGAGTCAGTCAGTCTCGTAGAAGGCTGCTCACCAGTCCAGTCTCCGCCACGTATGTGGGCAGCCCGCTGCATAGAGCCCAGTGGTCCGCTGGGGGGCTCCTGACAACGGCAACACCAAAGCGTTTAGACAGTGGGGCTCACACACGGCCTCTCGGCACTTAATGACTCTACAGGGGCCCCTTTAGTCATCTTACTGAGAATTTATTATGGCTTTAACCAGAGAGGGCACTTAGTTCATACATCAATTTATGATACAGTTAACACAATTATTGTCCTGTAACTTGTAGATTGTGTTGCACAATGATCCAATGACAAAAATTGACATTTCAGTGAAAGTATTTGTGTTTGACAGTAAAATTCATCTTTCTGATTTCCTACTGAAATGATATTGCACATGCTGTGATGTGCATACTGGCATATATTGCAGATGTGAGGCAGCGATCCTGCCCATAACGTTAGAAACCACATGAAGTGACTTCAACCTCTTGCCTGACTCTGCTTCCATTTTAAGATTATTTCTCCATGTGAACCCAAAGACGCATCAGGCTGGAGGGGGTATCTAATGACTGTAAAGTGTCCCACAAGAATTTGTGATTTTATAACCAGAGAGGGGCACTTGGTCCATGCATCAAATACAATAAAAATCATCAATTATTATTATAATTATTTTTTAAATACAGTCTGTCTTATCTGTGGGCCCTGGACTTTAGCCCTGGGACAGATGTTTTCATTCGGTTAATTAAGTAACAGGAGGACTGGGTTAGAGACTGTCTTTATGCTTCGGCCTCTGTCTGTGAGAGGTTCAGTTCATGTCTCTCTTGGTAGTGAAGAACAAGGATAACAAGATGCACTAAGCATTTCCCAGCGTGGAGAGCTCATTATGGGAGCTTGGAAAGCACAAAACTAATCTACCGTACAGTAATTAAACACAGCATGAGAGAAGTATCAGCAAAAACAATGATGAGTACAATATGTTGACTCACGGAATAACTTTGATGTCCTCCTTTCCATGCAATATGTAATCAATCACTTTGTAGAATATAACTTCCTGAAAGAAAAAAAAATCAGAGTCAATGCTGGTCTCCGTCTAGTGGATTTCAAATTTTATTTCTAATCAATCTTCTGTTATGTCCTTTCGTTTGTATCAGGGTGAGGTTTAAGAGCATTAACTTAACATTTAACAGGAAGTGAAATAAGAATAACGAGCACATTTTGCTGAGTGTTATTGTGCGACAGTCATTTCAGTGTGATGTGGAGAGAGACACTCACTCTGCCATCCGGAGTCTTGGGACCATCGTACGGTGGGACCTCCCCCATTAACACTGGCCAAAGATCAAAGAACTCCTGCGAACACACGGGACATCAGGGAGACACTAATACACACACACACTCACACACACACACACACACACACACACACACACACACACACACACACACACACACACACACACACACACACACACACACACACACACACACACACACACACACACACACACACACACACACACACACACACACACACACACACACACACACACACACACACACACACACACACACACACACACACACACACACACACACACTCACACACACACATATATATACAGACACACGCAAATATACATACACATACATACATACACACGCACACACAATAGAAATTATTTTTTACTTTGGTTTCTTGTTGGTTGTGTTTTCCATCAGAATTCAATAAAATCATATGCAAGGGCTTGTATTTTGGTATGAAGCTCAAGGATTCTGAAAGGTTATGAGTTTTTTTCTCATATCTTAAAAATTTTGAATATGACCCAAAAATGGAAAAAGGAAAGATGACATATAACTACATAAAAGTGTGATATGAATCAGTATTTTAAAATTGCCTTTAAAAAAGCTCTGTACCAGATTTGCTGTACCATATTGCAATTCTCTTGAGTGCTGAGCTAATACAATTTCTGCCAGCCATGAGGAGCAGCATCAATAACAACTGAGTTGTAGCACTTATGAATCATGATTCATATAAGAACAGAGTTACAGCAAATATGAATCGTGATTCATATAAGAATGGAGTTACAGCAAATATGTATTGTGATTCATATAAGAATGGAGTTATAGAACTTATAAATAATGATTCATATAAGAACAGAGCTACAGCGCTTAGTAATCATGATTCATAGAAGAACAGGGCCACAGAACTAAAGAATAGTGATTCATATTAGGATAAAGCTACAGCACTGACAGATTGTGATTCATATAAGAACTGAGTTACAACACATGAATCCTGATTCATATACAAATGTAGTTACATTACTTATGGATCCTGATTCATACTGAGATGTAAATGTGTGAATAGATGTTTTATGCACATGTTTTTCTGACACCAGGCAAGGGCAAAATCTTGGTGTATATGTAAAAAATGTTAGGCCCATATGCAATAGTTCAGGTCTCTTTCAGATTAATCGATTACTCCAGACTTGACCTCCTCTGTCCCCTGGACCTGCCTACAGCTGCCCCCCCTTTCAGCCCCGCCCGTAATTATGCCCCCAGCCTGATGTCTATGGAAGCAAAAATAGCCCTCAGATCCAAACTTCAGCATGCTTCCAGCGTGTTTGTGAAGCTGCCAAATTCAGCTCTATTTTCCCTCTGAGCCACTCTGAGGCCAGGATGGCTGAGATATCTGGAGAGTCATGCTGTAAATACAAGCATTACGAAACATGCCATGTAGTCGGCACACGAGACACTCAAACTCTGCTCAACACAAAGTTATTTTTTGGCATAGGCTGCCTGCAAGCTCATTGGTTCTCTCAGATAGCTGAGGGGGAATTGATTGGCTGGGGCCACTGGCATATTTGGTAAGAAGAACCATCAGAGAATTTCCCACTTGCATATCAGCTCAAACCTGAGTCCCGCTACATGACATAGTGACCAGGTAGGAGTGTAATATGGCTGTTGGTTCATTAGAAGAGAGCATTCCAGAAGCTGAGCTGTGATGGAGGCAAGAGTTTGTCAGGATAGTAGGTCTGAGCCTCACAAGTGAGGCTGTGCAGGTAGTGATTTGTTAGGTTTTTGTGGAGGGGCCGTGAATGGCAGTGCGCAGGCTGGGCATGTTTTTGTGGAGGGTTAAAGTAACGCTGGGCTTACCTTAGTCTTGGTCATGTCCAGCAACCCCACGGAATAGCGGTCGCAGTTGAGGAATGCTCGGACTGTGTACAGGGCCTTGTGGAACTGCCGCTCGATGTCAGTCAGCTCCTCAAATACCTTGCTGGCAGACCACAGCAGTACCTTTGGGGGGGGGGGGGGGGGGGGGGTTAACAACATCTGGCCTGATGCTACACTTTTACAGTTTTTACTGAGTTCCTGCCACATAGTGTAAAATATACCCTCACACCTATTTTACAGTGTGTTCACACCACATCCTTCCTGTGTATATGATGCCTGTCTGTACCACCACCTTTATCAGGATAGAGTAATGGCTGAGACTCACCTCTCACACTGCACCTGGATCCTAACTGGCTGAGATTCACCTCTCACACTGCACCTGGATCCTAACTGGCTGAGATTCACCTCTCACACTGCACCTGGATCCTAATTGGCTGAGACTCACCTCTCACACTGCACCTGGATCCTAATTGGATGAGACTCACCTCTCACACTGCACCTGGATCCTAATTGGCTGAGACTCACCTCTCACACTGCACCTGGATCCTAATTGGCTGAGACTCACCTCTCACACTGCACCTGGATCCTAATTGGATGAGACTCACCTCTCACACTGCACCTGGATCCTAATTGGCTGAGACTCACCTCTCACACTGCACCTGGATCCTAATTGGCTGAGACTCACCTCTCGCACTGCTCCTGAATCCTTATTGAGCTTATTGCATTTTATAACTTTGGCTTTGGTATGTTTTTTTATGATGTAAATTTTCTTATTGTGAATGCATTACTTGAAGTCATGAGTTGTATTGTGAATGAGAGAAGCTCAGTGGCTGTACAATGGCGTTTTAGTGAAGCTGTGGGGAGACAGCCAGCCCAGTCTGGCTGCACCACTCTCATTAATCATGAGGGTACACTTCTGTTCTCCCACTCCGTAAGTCACTCCAGATAAACTCAGCTACTAAATGACTGCAATTTAATGTATTATATAAAAATACATTTGACTAAATGAGAATGTTATATGCCCTTTTATTCAAGGAATGGACCACTTCCCAAATTCACATTTGTAGCTCGTTCTTGAGTGATAAATAAATATCCAGTGAAAGTCCGTAGAGCTGCCAGTGAATGTGTTCTCTGGAAAGTTCTATGCCTGTCATTTGATAAGTCTCTCACCTGTCCTCTCCTCGTCTCACAGTTGTGCAGGTAATTCAGGTGAAATACTCTCAGCACCAGGTTGGCAAAGTTAATATACTTCATCAGGTTCTGAAAAAGACAACAGAAAACCAGAGTTTTGAAAATAAGCTTTTAATAATATCACAATGTTGTGTATTCTACTTGCCATGCATTTAAAAATTATACTCATTCAAGAGACGACAGAGGACTTCAACAACTCAATGATCTGTTGTGGACAAGTCTCAATCTACCAGTTAACTCTAATGCAGCATTAATACAGCATGTCTGTATTAAAATATAATATAAAATATTATAACTCTTTATACTCTATCATATCTTTTTAAAGCATTTATTCTATTTCCTTTGTAAATTAAACCATCATACTAAATAAGAAATAACAATTATCTCAACTGTTTCTGAAGTGCAGCAATGAAAGGAAAGCATTTGTGCAAGTGTTTTCTTTTATTTGCTTCATGTACAAAGTGTTTACTCCCTAGAGCAGAATTAGTCATACCATGTAATAAAATCAGGTGACAGAACTGTTTACCCATGTGAGTATATTGAATAAAGGGCTTGGTGTTTTCGTGTTCTTTCAAGATAAAAAAATGAAAGTACACACTTATCTAAGGGTAAAATCAACAAAGCACAGATGAAATGCACGCAGTGTGGAGCTGGGGGCGGGATCAGGGGGTGGAGGTGTGGGGGAGGGTGGGGGGTGTTTCGGGGCAGGGGGTAGCGCACTGACAGAGTACCTCCTCATCTTGGTTGGTGAAGTGGGGTCCCCCGATCTTGTTGACGGCCATGATGACGGCCACCACGTCTTTGCCGTTCATGATGGGCGTGGCCAGGACGTTCTTGGTCTCGTACTCTTGCAGGGTGTCCACAAAGTCACTGAAGTGGCTACTCTGGGGGGGAAACAACAGCAAAGCGGTGTGAGCCGCAGTGACATTCTCTGGCCCGGAACACAGCGCCCTGGCCCTGCTTTAATAGCTGTCAGAAATAGAACACAGAGGTGAACAGACCCAGGGGACACTTAACATGACATTTCACAGCTATTCAAAGTGGCTTTGTGCCTTCAGAGCTCAGAGTGACTGAAATACATGGAGTCTCGTGTCCTTTATCTCTTACTCTAACTATGACCTTTACCCTTTACAGGGAGGAAACAAAGATGGTTCATGTTAATTTATTGCTTTATATATTTGTACCTGCTCAACACCATGAACGTGCCCCAAAAATATCACCTTTTGATTCAGAAATCAACTGTTAGTGATTTTTGGGACTTGTAATTACATACTGTACTGTATTGTATTGTTTTGTCTTTAAACACGTTTGAATTGTATGTATGTACCTCCTGTCTGCTGAGTTGTATTGCATCAAGATAATTTAAAAGAATGAGGCAGAGTTGTAGTATTCAGCTGACTCGTGGAACATGGGAATGACCTTTACAAATAATCCCGGATCACTGTAATTCAGTGGAGATTATGGGTGTTGGGGGGAGGGGGGTAATCTCCAGCCATCCCAGTAACACCCAGCAGGCACTGTGTGTGTGTGTGTGTGTGTGTGTGGGGGGGGGGCATTGGGTGACTCATTTTAATCCTGCTGGACCTGCAGATGGTCTGTTGCTCTCATCGCATACCCCTCTGCTCCATAACAGCATGGCAAATATGGAGGGGAGAGGGCTCTGAATCCATCACCTCCTCTAACACTCCTGCTGAGTCCGTCACCTCCTCTAACACTCCTGCTGAGTCCGTCACCTCCTCTAACACTCCTGCTGAGTCCGTCACCTCCTCTAATGCTCCTTCTGAGTCCATCACCTCCTCTCACGCTCCTGCTGAGTCTGTCACCTCCTCTAACACTCCTGCTGAGTCCATCACCTCCTCTAACGCTCCCGCAGGGAACATTCCCCTCTCAGCATTCTGTAGGAGGCTTCGCTGGACTTTGTAAAACAGCAGGCCGGAGTGGCGCGCCTCTATTAGCTTGCTGAACGTTAGCACAGATGCGGTGGCCGCCAGGATGGCCCGGCCCAAGGCCCTGTCAAGCTACTTCTGAAAGCCTCCAAATGGAGCCTTTTATTGTCTCACGGATGCCTGGACAGGACGCCCAGGCCAAGGGCGACGGTGTGAACAGAATCATAAATCAATGATAATTGGTTTTAAAGAAATGCTTGATTAAATCACGTGCTGCATTCGGCCAACACTGTGCTGTAGACCCACACAAACAGATGGCTGCATGTTTTATTTATTATTTTTTTGCTAGCCTCTTTCTAGATGAAATAATTTGTCATATCTGTATGGGATCTGCCCCAGATGCGCAGCGTCTCAAACACATGGCTGGAGCTTTATCACTGCCGACTGAAAATCAAACACAAATCCAAAAAAATAAACCCTGAGCACAGTATTCAGTCAGTATCGCCTGTCCAGGGTTTTTTATTCAGGCCAACATTTCTCTTGTCATAGTTACAGAACAAAAACATATTCAGGCCAGATTAATGGCATACTTTCAACAAGCGCAATCAGATCACATACAAATCTATGACATCTGAAGAGATCATGCCGCTGCATAAACAAATGTTTAAGCTATTCAAAAATAGAACAGGTTTTCTACCTAGTGTATGTGGACTTAAAAACTGCTTAAAAAATGTAAATCAGCATTGAAGAAAGATGGAGTTAAAATAAACTTCCTGTGGTTTTACAACACTCTTAACAGGCTGATTCACTCTCCTGATTTTAAGTAAAATGTAAATAATGAGACAAAGTTAAATCATTCTGATTCTGCTGGGTTAGCAGTAACCGGTAAAGCAGGATATCTGCCACTTCTGTGGCATGCAGTTTGACAGGTTCAGTGGGTCTCACTCTCGGGTGTGTTTATTGGGGCCCAGTTCAGAACAATAGTGCAAGGTGTCAGACCTGTTTGTGTGCTACAGCACTAATATATGGGTAATCTTGTTGTTCAGCAAGATTCCAAGTGCATCATTTTGCTTTTCTCTCCCCACACTGTTCACGTCTCATGAGCAATCCATATTCCTTTGAGGTTTCCACATTGAGGTTTAAAAGCTTGCAGCATTGTTCAAGCCCACTCCCCAATCCTACCCTCCTCCCTCCCAAACCCCTCCCCCCCCAGTAGCAGAACACCTGGGTAATGTGCTCTCATCCAGACAGAGAAGACTCTGATGTCACTAATCCTAAACGACCTGCTCCAAAGGCTTTCCCCATATTATCACAGCGCCAGTGACATTGCCCTGGGAGGGGCCTGCCAGACACCGCAGGTACACGTTCCCCCGGTAACATCTCTCAGCGCAGGCATCTACAACAGCAAAACAAACTGCAAAATGGGTGCACTGAACAGAATGGTATTAGTGTGATAAACCAGTGTGTTGTTAAACAGGCTCTTGCACATCTCTCCTGGTGAAGCATATCTATTGGATTTATGAGATTATGCTGGTTTTGCAGCTGCCTGTATTCAGGGTCCTATACTGCCTCCTGGAGGTAGAAGCCTGAATTGCTGAATAAATCCATAATTAGCTGCAAAAAGCATTTATATATTTATTTCTTCAGCCTATAATCATTACTGCTATATTTGAATATATTTAGTAATTGTTGGTTATGATTTTAAGTCTTCCTTATTTCACTTGTTCCATGTTATTGGTCAGTTTGTCATTATACACGAATGTATGGTCTATGGTGGCATTCCTGCCTAAATACATAAAGGTTCTCAGCGTCAAACTCTATGTAGATGCAATATGTGAATACACAGCATTTGATAAGCTGAAGACACTGTGGATAAGAGCTTCAAATGACACAAATACAAACGTGACACATAAAAACGATGGTTACCTGCGTTACGTCGGGCACGTTGACGGTCTTCTTGGTGGTGGCCACGTGGCCCACGATGCCAGTGTCCAGCGGGTAGACGATCTCGCTGTCGGGCGGCACCAGGCACTCGTCCAGCATGGCGTCCTTGTGCACATTGAAGAGGCGCGTGGCCAGCTCGGCGGTGCCGTTCCGCATGCGGTACATGAATAGGCTCATGCGGTCGGCCCGCATCATGAAACACAGGTGGCGCATCAAGTTGAAGATGGCTCGCTCCATCTGCAGGTTCTCCTGGAGGTCTCGCACCAGGTCGAACATGATCTCGCTTTCCTCCACAGTTGTCAGGTTGTGGAACTGGCTGGTGTCCACGACCGACTTCTTGCTGCCCAACAGGTCAGAGATGATCTGTGGACGGAACTTGTGGTCGTAGTAGTCCTTGGCAAAGGCCGGGTTGCTGTCCAAGAACTTCTCAGCCACATCTTTGTCTACTGCCGCCATTTTGTTTCAGAGTGCCCCGGCTACACGAAAATTTTTGAATTTAGATGCTGAGGAAAATAACTGTGAAATAAAGTGTAAATATTCTGGTCCAGTTCCCAGTTCGCTCCAGGAGCTGTGACTGTGCTGAGCTGGGCTCTGTGATGACCCTCAGCATTATCTCCAGCACCTAGGAGGCAGGTAGCTGGCAGAGAATAGGGATTAATGGGATAGTTTTAAATGGTCATGTGGACCACTAATCTGCGGTCTAATTACATACCGTATTGGGATTACTGAATTCATACAGGGCTGGTCAAACACAGAGCACAGAGGAAGCAGGAGGGAATAGGCATGGGCGTTTGCAGTGTGGGAGTGTAGCTATCATCTATCATCCACAGCTATGAAATAACACTGCCCTGGCAGATACATTACCTTAAAATTTGTGCTTACACAAATTACAGGATCAAGAAGGTCATGGGAATCTGCCATTTTATACCTTTCAAAATTTTGCATGATTCTAATGACTCATTAGTTGTATGTTTTCTTGTCAAAGGTACTGTAAACTAACGTCCATTTAATAGCTGCTCTGACAGCTGGGGCAGGCTACAAAAACAGACAGACAGACTAAGTATTGTGACAGAAAATGTATCCTCCTTTCTGGTGTGAAGAGAGCTTCCTGGTCCAGCTATACATCTTGATACCTCTGATGAATCTTTTGTGTTTTTTTCAAAGGTGCTTATTGTATTTCTCATAGGTGCTTCTGTACTTCTTATATGTTAAAATCGGTTTGGACAATATGACAAAAATCTCTGTTCTATTAGAAACCAGGGCTTGTCTTCATATTGATTGACATCACAAAATCTGTATTCAGATTGTTTTTCCCAAACAGTCTGCCATTACAGGCAATTATTATTGCATAATGATGACAGAGGAAAATGAACCCAAATTCAGCCATTTTCAGTATGAAGTCTTGAGTACATTTTGTAGAACTCATTTTGAGAGCGTTATGGCACACGTTTTGCTTGTTAGTGTGATGATAGGAAACAAGATGGATTTTGTAACATAGAAATATCATCACAACATGAAATCTGATAGACACAAATATTTTTATGGCCTAGCCCTAGGATAAAGTAAAGAGATTCACTGACAGGATTTTCTTGCATCTTGTCAAACAGACCTGCTGTTTTTAATTTCAACCCTCCCTTACCCTGGGAAATATTGAAAGCAGTGCTGACATATCACTTTCTTCTTATGTGGATGCAGAAATAATAAATGGAAATTAATGCCAGATGCTGTTGGTCATTCCTGTAAACCATTTTATGTAGTGTTGGAAAATTATAATTGGTAAGAGATTTTGACATAAGGCAATGTGAACCTTGTACACTCCAGCTGAAACATTTGGCTGTGGATGTATGAAAATGAATTTGAGCATTCTGCCTCATACACCCACACACCCTAATACAGGAGGTTGTAAAACTCATTAGAAAGTAATATTGATAAACACTTACTATTTGGTCATGCTCTAATAAAATAAATTCTGCCTCTGCTCCACCACAAATTAGGGTATGGTGCTTATGAGGTAGATACGTCACGTGACAGGCCTTGAAGAGTGCCGTTTGAGCGAAGAGTGACTTTGTGTGATTTTTAACAGAATATTATATGAAGATATTTAACGAATGTATTCAGTAATACATTTCCAACTCCGTGTGTCAGTCACATCGAAGGAGGATTATGAGGTCGAACCCTTTGACAACCTGGATCCCGGAATGCTTTCAAGGACAGAAGGGGGTTGAGGCAAGAGCTGTTTAGTGACATTTGATACCCGATATCTGAAATACTTGCTATCGGTTTTCAGGTCATGTGGAACTTATGAGCTTTATAGATTCTAAATACGGTGTTAGCAAAGTGCAGGTGAATTCACGATTGTTAGTTGAGAGGAGCAATTTAAGCCAAAACTGCGGAATTATTTTTTCCAAACATTTATTTTACCAAAAGCCAATATTAAGAAATACACTTGCTTAGAGAGTCATCATTTTCTCTCTCGGAATTTGTACTTTTGAATTGATATTCATGACATGAATTGTTCTGGGAGTGGATTTTCTCACAATGACAACTTATTCCGTCATGGAGTTAGTAGGTGTTTGTGATTTGCAAACACATTTAAAATAACTTTGACAGGCACTCCTGTCACGTGATGGGGGTGTTTCCGTGTTTGCTTCAGCTGTCAGTGGTTCGTAGGAGACCGCAGTAGAATCGGCACAGGGGCATTTCAAAGGGGACTGGAATAAAGTAGCCAATGACTTTATTTGTAACAAGTTAATCATCAAAGAGGAGCAGCACAAGCACAGAGGTGAGTTTCCGCCCACGATCTTCAACGGACATGTTGATATCACTTTTTGACAGTTTTGAGTTCAGTCGTAATTCATCACTAACTAACAGCAGTAAAAGCAGGAGCGAAGTTGTACACGTTGCAGGGTAGCAGAAATTAGCCGACCTGCTAACTAGCTCGCTACAGACACCTTATGCCTGACTGGGGTAAAAGCGTAGAACTTGCCTTTAGCCTCATAAGTTTTAAAAACCAGTTTGACAGGTAACATGGGTTAAGATGTCTTACCGGCGACCATTGATTGTCACTCCTAAATATGTTTTAGAGAAGTTGCGAGAGAACTTGGAACATATTGATTAGCAACCCGTTAGCTAAGTTGCATGAATAAAGGCATTAGTAATATAAGGGAGCAAAGCTATCTCTGAGTTAAGCATGATATTGTAGCTTTGCAATACTTCCACAGCTTCGTTCATTTCTTTGCTGGTATAAGCAGCCAGCAACATCCCCTAGAGTGGAGAAATTTATAGTGGGGTTAATTGTAATGCGAGGTATTCGTTTAAAATGTGCTGTTTACGCCTACTACATATGATACTCAGTCATACATTGTAGGTTGGATGACAAACAGCAGCGTAAAGAATAAAAAATGTGTCATGTTCATAGTGAATGCTAACCTTTACTTAAAATTTAATTGCAATGTATTAAACTTTTGTTGTGGAACGGCTTGTCTGTACCTAAATTACTGCTAAGCAAATAGCCTACTGTATTCTTTGGAGAACTACTGAATAGCCCCTCTGTCTTGCAACATAAATATAGTTCTGTGTCAAATGCTTGTCAGTGAAAGTAATTTGCAGCAAGGTCTGGCTTCCCGACCTGAACCCAGTGGGACCTGAAGAAATGTGTCTAGTGAGGGCCCGTTTGGTTTATACAGTGAAAAGCAATGGGCAGAACTGGGTTTATGATTAATTTATGATTAGAGAATTTTTGTAATTCAGTTTAATTCAATCAAATCAAAGTTTTGTCAGAAGAAACACACTGGCCTGCAAACCTATGACATTCCTTGTGGCAAGACACTTTGCTGTAGTTGTTTTATTCTGTGATAAAATAGGTCATATTCCTTTTTGTTAACTAATGGCACTGATTTATAGGATATTATTTTACCTTGGTGTATGTGAAGGTGTGTGTAGAGGTATGTACAACTTGCAAAATCACTTGTTAGCAACATTATCAGTAATTATAGCCAATATAATGGTTGTTCAAATGTTTATATGGTGATATGTAATACGTATTTTCAAGTTCTTAAAATATTTTTAAAAAATGGTAAAATAAAATGGTAATCCCAGCTCAGTTATTGATGTGTGATCTAACAGTATGTGAAATACAGTCGGGTACAGTGCCAAGCCTGTCCGCTGGGCCAGGCATTGAGCGGAAGCAAACAGAATCCAAAACACAAGGGAATGCACCAACAATAAAAGATCCTTCATTTCACCCCCTCTTTGGATCAGAATGAAAATAGAGGAAAAACTGAATAGAAATCAAATTGAAAAGTAAAAAAAGAACAGCAGAAGCACAGCCTTGACTCAAATAAATGCACATAAAACCCTTAAAAGACTTAAGGCTCTTTGCCTGGAAGGCTCTGCTGTAATAGCTGGCCTTAATGATGAAGGCAGTGGCCTAAACCTGGTCTGATTACTGATCCTTCACAGGTGAGCCTGCCTGGTGGCCGCTGGTGTCCAAGCTCCTGTTGGCTTCCCAGGTGTTTATTTATTTCCCAGAGGTATTGTGATAAGCCACATACTGGCAGCAAGGTTGGGGCTATTTTGGACCTAAATTGTATCCACTTCTCAGAAACAACAAATAATAAATAGATCAGAGTTTAGGTTTTAAGGACATGTGAGAAAAATAAGAACAGAAAGTGATAACTGATGGACAAATTTCTGAGATGCAGTGATGTTCTAATCATTAATTTAACATATTTTGTTGTTGTAGTTGTTATGGAAGGGTATAGTTTTTATTGGTGTTCTGTAGAATTACTGTACAAACTTTTAAAAATTGTCCTTCATGGAAGAAATGAGAGAGAACGGCATTAATCTGAAATCTTTAGATTTCGCTACATTGTTTTCCAGGGATGTTTGTTCTAATAAGCTACCTGCCTACAGTCCTAGGAGTTTTGAAGGAGATCTGTTTTAAGACCTGCTAATCTACTTTACATAACTAGGGAGATCTCCGTCTGCCGAGTGCACTGCAAAACATTCATAGCGGCCATCTGATTGTCCAGGACCTAGATTAGCGCTCCATTTCATTTTGGAGGATGGCAGTGTGTGCGAGTGTGTATGTGTGTGCGAGTGTGTATGTGTGTGCGAGTGTGTATGTGTGTGCGAGTGTGTGTGTGTGTGTGTGTGTGTGTGTGTGTGTGTGTGTGTGTGTGTGTGTGTGTGTGTGTGTGTGTGTGTGTGTGTGTGTGTGTGTGTGCGTGTCCCATTTAACATTAACTGCTTTGTTTCCCTTCAGCTTCTCAAACCTTTGGATTAAGTGAAGTTTTAAGCATTCTAGCACATTTACAGTAAAAGCCTTTACATAATAAGTTGTTATGATTACAGACATGGCCTAATTCTCTCCCACTATTTCTTATGGAATTAATACAGACATTGTTTACATGAATGAGTCATCAGATTAAATAGATAAAAAATGACATGTTAAGATAGCAATTATTAACACATTATTATTCTCTCTGTATTCAGCCTGTCTGTAGCTGGCAGTTGAAAAACAAACAAATGGAAAACCAGTACACTAGTACTCAATGCATATACACCACCTAAGGTTGTCCCTGTCACAGATAAATGGGGTTATGACTCATGTTTTGAATTGAAAACATGATCACAGGTTATGATGAGCAGCAGACTGAAGAGGAGAGTATCGGGTTTTTCCGGTCACAAAGTCACATACAACATGAAAATAGGACAATTCATCACTCCACAGCCAGGAGAAAATGCACCCGGCCCATCGTCCGGTGGACTCGTAAATCTTTCAGGCGTAGCAGATAATAATAGCGACGAGCTGATCATTTCCATCTCCGCCCAGCACTCAGAATCAATCGCGGTCAGACAACCATGAAGGATACCCAGAGAAACCTGCCCCAGAAACCCAGGAGGGGCTGGCTCTGCTCTTACCTCACAGAGCTCTGCATTCAGTGTTCTCAGTAATGTCTGGGACTGGCTCTGCTCTTACCTCACAGAGCTCTGCATTCAGTGTTCTCAGTAATGTCTGGGACTGGCTCTGCTCTTACCTCGCAGAGCTCTGCACATGCAGTGTTCTCAGTAATGTCTGGGACTGGCTCTGCTCTTACCTCACAGAGCTCTGCATGCAGTGTTCTCAGTAATGTCTGGGACTGGCTCTGCTCTTACCTCACAGAGCTCTGCATTCAGTGTTCTCAGTAATGTCTGGGACTGGCTCTGCTCTTACCTCGCAGAGCTCTGCACATGCAGTGTTCTCAGTAATGTCTGGGACTGGCTCTGCTCTTACCTCACAGAGCTCTGCATGCAGTGTTCTCAGTAATGTCTGGGACTGGCTCTGCTCTTACCTCACAGAGCTCTGCATTCAGTGTTCTCAGTAATGTCTGGGACTGGCTCTGCTCTTACGGCACAGAGCTCTGCACATGCAGTGTTCTCAGTAATGTCTGGGACTGGCTCTGCTCTTACCTCACAGAGCTCTGCATTCAGTGTTCTCAGTAATGTCTGGGACTGGCTCTGCTCTTACCTCACAGAGCTCTGCATTCAGTGTTCTCAGTAGTGTCTGGGACTGGCTCTGCTCTTACCTCACAGAGCTCTGCACATGCAGTGTTCTCAGTAATGTCTGGGACTGGCTCTGCTCTTATCTCACAGAGCTCTGCATTCAGTGTTCTCAGTAATGTCTGGGACTGGCTCTGCTCTTACCTCACAGAGCTCTGCATTCAGTGTTCTCAGTAATGTCTGGGACTGGCTCTGCTCTTACCTCACAGAGCTCTGCACATGCAGTGTTCTCAGTAATGTCTGGGACTGGCTCTGCTCTTACCTCACAGAGCTCTGCACATGCAGTGTTCTCAGTAATGTCTGGGACTGGCTCTGCTCTTACCTCACAGAGCTCTGCATTCAGTGTTCTCAGTAATGTCTGGGACTGGCTCTACTCTTACCTCACAGAGCTCTGCATTCAGTGTTCTCAGTAATGTCTGGGACTGGCTCTGCTCTTACCTCACAGAGCTCTGCATTCAGTGTTCTCAGTAATGTCTGGGACTGGCTCTGCTCTTACATCACAGAGCTCTGCATTCAGTGTTCTCAGTAATGTCTGGGCCAAAGACGCTTTTTCATACAGTTTTACATTTGTGATCAAATGATATACACGTTGGTAAAGTGCACGTTCTTAGACTCTCTTTGGGTCAGCCTAAGGTTTGGCCTGTGTTTCTGACTGGGCTCTCTGTTATTCCTCAGCCTCATAATGGCTTTCTTTGACTTCCATTGGCACAGCTCTGGTCCTCATTTTGACAAATGGCAGTAATATAAACTGAAAGCTCTCTTATACCTGCAGTAAAAGAGTGACTGAACACACCTGCCTAATCAGAAACCCCTGTGAAGCCATTTGTGCCAAAGGTTATGGTGCCCTGAGATGGGAGGCGGTGTATGAAACCAACATGCACAGTGAGTACCTGACACAAGCTGGGAACCTGGGCTTGGACAACTGTGGGATTACACATCTAAAATCCAGTACAGTCTCCAATCAAGAAAAAATGTGTCCCAAATGTTTTACCTTAAAATATACTTTTATTTGGATGTATCTGTACATGTTTCTAGTTACATTTTATATGCAGGGAGGGGGGTGTAAGGGGATGAGAGCCCTGATTAATGCAGGGGGTTCAGGGCTGGACATGTTCCCCAAAATATTCATCAATGTTCTCAGTAGGCTGGGGGGGACCCACAGTAATAGGGTTACTGTGATATTGTGTGGGAGGGGGGTGTCTGTAGTGGGGTGGGGGTTTTAAAGAGGAAGGTGACAAGGCAGAAAAAGGGGAAGTGTGGGCAGATTGCAGGACAGGAAAATGAGGTGTCACTTCGCTCTCTGTGTCTGACAGCTGGCTGGTCCATGTTTTATTCCCTGGGAAAATGACCCCCAGTACCCTAATCAGTGCCAGCACAAAGCCCCCTGTACACCCTGCGTGAACACTCTGTCTGAGATACGCTGCATCGTGCAGGTGTAGTGGACATATGTGAGTTTCATTAGCATTTAACACGAGAGGAAAACAGTGACATCACGGTGACATCAGCACTGTGGGAGTGTTGCAAAGTATTTTCCGTGAGAGAAGAGGTGCAGGGGCGTTGCATTGTACCACAGCATCATGAGACACTATCATGCCCCTTTTCCATATCTGGAAAGTTTTTGAAATGCCCATATTTCAATAATTAAAATAATAATCTCATTATCTCAACATTTTAAAACTGTTGAGTGTTTTTTTTTTAAAGTTACATTAACGATTTGTCAAATAGTTTTTGATTATCGGAGCAAATATTGACACAGTGGGTGTTGGAGGAAGCACAAGCCTAAGTAAACTCTTTTAGGCTGATTGTTTTTCTGAGAGTGTGTGCTCAGGGTTAGTGTGTGCCGTGATTACAAGGAATGTACCAACACAATGCAGATTAGACGTGACTGTGGGTCAGAATATTTTGGTCTCTGTTTTTTCTATATTATTATTGTTATCATTATTTATTTATTTATTTTCATTATTGTTATTATTGTTATTAGCAAACTAAATCACGATTTCATCATGGTTCTGTGGAATGGATCCACATCCTCTTTTGTTGCGTTAGTGGATATTGCATAAGGACCTTGCTCTGCTATATATGTGTGACACAAGAAGGCAGTGACAGGTTAGTGGATTTGAGGTTTGGGACTGTCTGTCATATTCAACCACTCGCCACAGTCTGACTGCAGCAGGTAGAGTATAGCGGTAAGAATGGCAGTGCGTAATGTGTGCTTCCACCTGTAAATGGGTTTCATTTGTGGGATGAGTGTACCTCAGTCTTTTTGAGCGTAAAATAATGGGTGATCTGCTCATTAGTTAGTTTAATGTGGCGCATATTACAGAGCTGTCCTCTGACTGTCCACAGAACACAGAGGCCATAATGATGCTAATATGGACAGAGTGTAGTTGTAGGTAGTCGGTCCATCAGTGTGTAACTCTGTGTGTATGCTTGTACAGTATTCACACATGGCATGTATGAATTTACAGCAAGAGACAAATTTACCCTTTTTGAGTGGACTGTTCTGCACTGCTGTCTTGTATGAATCAGTTGTGTCTTTCATCAGGAAGAGGGCACGATTCTAGAAGATGGATGGAGAGGAGAGAGAGGCGCCGGTGGGTGGCGGGGCCATGCCTGCAGCGTACGTTCCCATTTCTCTGGAGGAGCAGGAGCGGAGGGAGGAGAGCTGGAAGGAGCTGGTGAAGCGGAAGGTCAGGAAGCAATGCATGTGTAGCCCGGCCCGAGTCAAGTCGCTGGTGCTGGGCTTCTGCCCGGCCCTGAGCTGGCTGCCACGGTACCGGCTTCGGGAGTGGTTCCTGGGGGATGCCATGTCGGGGTTGATCGTTGGCATCCTGCTAGTGCCGCAGTCCATCGCGTACTCCCTGCTGGCGGGGCAGGACCCCATCTACGGCCTGTACACCTCCTTCTTCTCCAGCATCATCTACACGCTGCTGGGCACCTCCCGCCATATCTCGGTGGGGATATTCGGGGTGCTGTGCCTGCTGGTTGGGCAGGTGGTGGACAGGGAGCTGGCCCTGGCAGGGTACCTGAACAACAACCAGACCGCCGCCCTGCCCGCAAACGGGACCGCGGGGCCGGCGTGTGACCGCAGCTGCTACGCCATCACAGTGGGAGCCACAGTCACCTTCACGGCCGGAGTCTACCAGGTGGGTCTGTCCGGTCACATTGGTCCACCATGGCATTTTTAGGGCTCTGTTATCACTGTCCTAAATCCAGACTTAGCATCGCAGTAAATGAATGGTGAATCTTGTATTTCTTGTATTTACATTTATTTAGATGTCTCTTTCAGGTCTAGTCAGTTTTATAGTAATTTGAAATATGATTTTTGCCACCAGTGTGATATCAGAAAAGGACTCAGAGCATTTGACTGAGTGGGATGTTTAACTCCTGTGTGAGATGAGTCAGAGTTCATAGTTTGGTAAATAACCGGAATGTGTTTGTGACCCTGTTGTGCTGCTATAGGTGTTGATGGGGCTTCTACAGGTGGGCTTCGTCTCGGTTTACCTGTCGGACTCCCTCCTCAGCGGCTTCGCCACGGGGGCCTCCCTCACCATCCTCACCTCTCAGGTGAAGTACCTGCTGGGGCTGAAGCTGCCCCGCGCTCAAGGACTGGGCTCCCTGCTCAAGACCTGGTACAGCCTCTTCAGCAACATCGGCCAGACCAACATCTGCGACCTGCTCACCAGCCTGGTCTGCCTGCTCGTCCTGGTGCCCAGCAAGGAGCTCAACGACCGCTTCAAGGCCAAGCTCAAAGCCCCCATCCCCTTCGAGCTCTTTGTGGTCATCGTGGCCACTCTTGCCTCCCACTACGGCCAGTTCAATGAAAAGTTTGGGTCTGACATCTCTGGGACCATCCCCACAGGCTTCCTCCCACCTCAGCTACCCATGTGGTCCCTCATCCCTAATATCGCGGTGGACGCACTCTCCATCGCCATCGTGGGCTTCGCCATCACCGTGTCACTCTCCGAGATGTTCGCCAAGAAACACGGCTACTCGGTGGACGCCAACCAGGAGATGTATGCCATTGGCTTCTGCAACATCCTGCCATCCTTCTTCCGCTGCTTCACAACCAGTGCTGCGCTCACCAAGACCCTGGTAAAGGAGTCAACGGGATGCCAGACCCAGGTGTCCGGGCTGGTCACCGCCCTGGTTCTGCTGCTGGTTCTGCTGGTCATAGCTCCCCTCTTCTACTCCCTACAGAAGTAAGTTCACACCAGAGCTACCATTTTTTTAAAGATAACATCTGCAAAGGTTCACACACCTGAGGCACAAGTGCCGATTTGTTACTAAGGTTACTACACATCAGCTTTCACACTAATATATAATATCTACATATCATCTTCATAGTTGTCATTGAGCCTTATTTCCTATCGGTATTAAATAGGGTTTACAATGATTGTCCTGATTTTCTAGGTGTGTGCTAGCTGTCATCATTGTGGTCAACCTCCGGGGGGCGCTCCGCAAGTTCACTGATGTCCCCCGCATGTGGCGGGTGAACCGCGTGGATGCCTCTATCTGGCTGGTGACCATGGCAACCTCTGCCCTGGTGAACACGGAGCTGGGCCTGCTGGTGGGGGTCCTGGTTTCGGCGCTGTCCGTCCTGGGGCGCACCCAGCGAGCTGCAGCCCTGCAGCTGGGCCAGGCTGGGCCCCAACACCCGGAGCTGTACGCCGACCTGGCCGCCTACAAGGGCCTGAACACCCAGCCGGGGGTGGTGGTGTTCCGCTACGAGGCGCCCATCTACTACGCCAACCAGGCGTTGTTCAAGAAGGCCCTGTACCGCCGCGTGGGCCTGGACCCTCTTAAGGAGAAGACCCTGCGCAAGAAGCAGGAAAAGCAGCGGAGGAAGCAGGAAGCAGCCGGAGCAGAGGGCGAGAAGGTGGCTGCCAGGGCCCAGGATGGGGAGGTGTCCACCAGCATCTTCCTCCCCCAGGGTAAGCCTGGCTTCCACACCCTGGTGATAGACTGTGGGCCCGTGCTGTTCCTGGACACTGCGGGGGTGGGTGCGCTGAAGGAGGTGCGGAAGGACTACAAGGAGCTGGGGGTGCGGGTTCTGCTGGCTCAGTGTAATACCTCAGCGCTGGATTCCCTCCATAGGGGAGACTACCTGGAACACAAGGGCGGCGACAGTGAGACGGTGTTTTTCACCATCGATGATGCCGTTGGTTACGCTTGCAGCCTTTCTGCTCAGAATGGAGACTGTGGCGATACATTTTGTTGAAAAATGAAGAATATATTTATATATTTTAATATACATATATATAATATATTTAAGAAATATATTACATATTCTTTATATTTTTGATTTATGAATGACAGTGCCTCTATTTATGTATCTGTGCATTTTTCCAAATATGTTCTTCTTATCTTGGTTTCTGTGTTACACTTGTGGGGGATTAGATTCCTAAAGATGAATGTGATTTTGATGTTCAGACGTAGTGTTAGAGTTTTGAGCTGCCATGTTTGAGTTGTTTTTCTGGCTTCGGTGACCCTTAACTAGCTGGTTCACAGTTGAAGTTCCATCTCATTTTTTAGACCAAAGTTGTGCAAATGGCATTAATGACAGTTTAAAATCAGGCAGCTGTAGTTTAGGCCTTTAGGAGCCTTTATGTTGTAATGATTCTCTGTGATAATGGTCTGGTGATGGTCCCACAGCCTGACTGATGGTCACTGAGAGTGCGATAAAGGCCTAATCACTGTGCTGAACGTACGCACAGCAGCGCCAGCTGTGGCTCACAAAGTTAGCACGTGAAAATCAGGAATCTTTTTATATTTATTTTGATATTAGAATGTTATGATGAAGCCAAAGGGATTAAGTAACCTGTATTTAAATCATATCTGTATTTATGCACATTCTGTAGTCTGATCAAAGACGTACCCACGTGCCTTAAACATGTGCTGTTCCTCTGAAACCCAACCAGTCTGACTTCAAATGATGATTCAAATATACTTGACCAAGAATGTAGATTAGATAGTAGGTCTACGGGTCGGATTAAAAAAATGTAATGTTTTTTGAATGTTTACCCATGCTAGTCAGTTGTTCGTGTCTTTTTACCAGACAAGTGCCTTATTGCCTTAGCCATTTTACATGGTCTCTTCTTGGGAGTTACAGATTTTGTGCCAAGTTTGTCTAATGCCTTGTGAAAGCTCTAGTCAGAGCAGGTTGCTGTGTAAGATCTAAAATGGGTTCTAGAGAACGTGAGGAAAGAGGGAGCTGGCGGCTGGTCTCTCACAGACACTGCACACCTGAATGACTCTGCAAAATCGCATGTTTACATAAAGGGAAAGTCTCGCCATAAATCAGAATTTGATCGGTTTTGTTGGTATCTCTCAAGAGCTTATCTGCACAAAGGCACATTCTGTGCCAGGTCCTAAGCTGAGATCCAGACTATCCCCGGTCAATGCCGGCTGTTTCTGCAGTCAGTTAGAGACTACATCAAACTATGCTGGGAAACCCAAAACCCTGTAGCAAAGCAGGCCAGTTTTTGCACAGACAGCTCTTTATCCCAGAGGACAGAGGCACACTGGGGGATATGCAGTAACTGCACATGAAACTGACTCATGTCTTTGCTTTTTTTGAGCAAGCTGATTCTGTATGTAGTTTATACATCAGGCACTTCAGAGTTTCTTTCAGTGTAATCAGGAATCGTGCTCAGACATCTCATTTTTTATTATTTTGATAGTGTAATATGTGTTATCAACAGAGAGTGTGACTTTTTTGAGACATTTTAATTCATGTTTTTTTTGGATCAGCTTGATACTGATTAGATATCATTGCTTATGCTAATTCCATGTTCATACAGGGACTGGTTGGCTGGTCAGTCAATAACACAGATTTTTCATCTCTGAGGGTCTGCCACATGATATTTTCCAACAGCACTGCATTTTTTAGATCACATTGGTTGAAAAGCTCTGACAGGTTGCAGGACTGACTTGCGCCATTGACCGGAAAAAGGAGTAGAGTAAGAGGCTTTCAGCCTGCATCTCAGAATGTGGTTTGAACTTCTCCTTTAAGAGGTTGAGCTCTTCCCCTTTAAGAAGTTGAGCCAGGTTCCATCAACATTTTCCCTTAATTTTGTCCTACAAATAAATGTGAGTGGTACTTCAGAAACAGCTTATTGAGTGAACTTGACATATTGAAGTCAGCTTAAATGGTCAGTTTATGTAGGCAACTTTTACTTATCCTTGGCACTCTTCTGGGTATGTGGATAATCCAGACACATAGGTTGCGTAGGTCACTAAATGGCAGTTCTTACATTCCGTGGGACTGCATTTAACACTCAGATATAAGCTGACCAAGAAAGAATTGAGATGGGAGTGTGTGATCTGGTGACTGATTTTGCTATGTAAATTTAAACTTACAACAATCTTTTGGTGAAAAAATCAGTTGAGATGAAAAATCAGATTTTATTCTGTTATACCTAAATCCCCATATGTTGTCCATTTATTCATCTATCCATCCAGTCTCAGCTTGCTAATCACCAATCCAGAGCTGAGTTTCCTCCATTTCCCAGAATTCCTCTGATGTTTCTGTCCAGTAAAATTGATACATAGGTTGACGAGTGGGACAGTTTTTAAATTAGGGCTTTCTTTCTGTTACTTAGCTGTTTAAAAATGAATCTGAGAACCTTCCAGATGAGCTGGACCTATCTTGTTACGTCTCCGTTCAGTTCTACCCATCAGCCCCAACATGAGGGTTTGCCATACCTCAGAATATGTACGTTTACTGAACTTTAGTTTACTGTTTAATGTTTCTTTTTCAGTGTTGTGATATTTATGAGCTTTAAAAACAAAATCGGTGATAATCAAACAGATAATCCTAGCGTAGAATAAGGATCCTTGATATATTTTTTATTAAGTACTATATTTTAAATACCTTTGTACTTCCGCTGTTGATCCATTATTATTGCTTTTTATTTTTCGGACACACTCTCTTTTTCATTTTTTGAGAAATTATTTGAGTTAATTGTTAATGATAATTATTTAATGGGTTAATAATCTGACAGCGTTTGGGCCAGTGCTTGTTCAGAGTTGCTGAAATTTTACAGTTGCAAGGTGTTTGTGTTGGGGTGCCAGTCGGGGTTGAGTTTAAATCAGAAAAAATGTAAGAAATTGTCCATGTGGGGTCATGCTAACCCCCCCCCCCCCCCAGAACTCCACCCACTCATTCAATGTCATCTGCTACTGCCTAATGAAAATGTTTTAAATGACTACGTTTTTAATCCAGTTTAACTCTGATTAAGTGTTGACCTTATTTTGAAAGATGTGCCTGGCAATTTTTCTCATGTGAAAATGTAACACTGCTGGTGGAGAAGCACAAGTGGGTATCACAAGGTGTGTGTGTGTGTGGGGGGGGGCTGTTTAAGAAGAGAAGGTGTGTGTTCAAAAGGTTTACAGAGACGATCTCAGAGGGTATCTCATGTGATTATGGGAAGTGGTTTGTGACATTCTCGTCTGTTTTCTTGCCTGTAGTGCATATTGTTACAACACTATGCATTTCATCATGATGCAAGTTCTGTGAAATGCTTCTCAGTGTGTTATATTTCTCATCTATGCCAAATAAAGCAAATCTGCTTACTGTAACTGACTCCCAGTATTTCTTTTCTAGAAAAAAATCTTTTGATTTCCACAGGACTGCCATAGTGACTACTCATTTTCCATTTCAATTGAGTCAGTTCAGAGAAAAAGCAGTCAGGAAGAATAATTGATTTTACTGTGGGAAGAACAAATACAATTTTCCCCCCGGCCAGGTGTTCTGGTATCCCATCATGCTCCTGTCTCTCAGCTCCCTCTCACCCAGAGGCTGTTATGGTATACCTTCAGTCCCTGTTCACCGTGCTCAGATGGTCATTACCTAATATAGTCCTTAATATATATAATATAAAAATTATCATTTGGTATAATTTGGCATGTCTTATGCTCAGAAGAATTGATGTGTCCTGTTTTTCATGAGTTAAACCTGAATGTTTTGTTGGTATCTGTTGTATTATCTATGGATGTCTGTTTCTTCTGCATTGAAAGCCAGTGTCTTCTGAACTCCATTTCTGGTTTTCCACCTCTGAGCTGAGCCTGGTGGGTGGAGCCACCACCTTGTTAATTGGTCAATGAGCCGAGTCAGCTGTTTGGTTTTGGTCACCTGTGGTCTGTTCAGCAGGAGGTGTATTTCAGTTTTGGGATGGCAAGGTGACGAGCCTGGTTCCTGGTAATTTAGGTATGTCCCAGCTCAACAGAATTGTGAGGATTTTGAAGGAAAGTCATGACCATTGTGTCAACATCCAATGCACTGATTTACGTCACATTTTCCATTTAATGCAACAGTATGGAACTAGAAGTGAGTACTACGATGGTGGTTGGACAATTACCCGCAAATGACAGAACTAGCAAGAAGCGAGTTTGCTCAAATAAGAGTCGGTTTCGACCAATCGACTTTGAGGTTGAACTGCGGCCCCATTGATTTACGGTGGAAGGAAATTGTTCAGCAATAATTTCAGCAGGAGGCGACAAAGAACCCGTTCTGACGAAACGCTTCCTGTGCTTGCAAATGAAGAGGTAAATACCGCTGGTACATGCGCAGTTTACATATCTGTTGAAAGCCGGATTAAAAGTAATAATTTTAGGAACGTCTTATTAAATGATAGTTTTGGAATGGCATTTACTTCCTTAAATGGCAGTTTCAGAGCTTCTTGCTACAGAGTATTCACGTTTTAATCAATTTAAAAAAATTTGACATTTAAACCACGAAATGCTTAAACTCAGCAGTGACTTGTGTTTGTTCATTTTGTTGAATACGATCGAATTGAGGTTTACTTTCGATTTTCACATCAGTAATGCAGAAAAAATAACTGTACGCCTCCAAGGTGAAAGGATAACCTTATATTCTCTGAAGGGAGAAATGCAGCTCCCACTGGAGACCGTGAGCCATATGTTCTTAACAGAACAGAGGCGGAGAGCAGATGAGGCGTATAACGTCCTATGATTTCCGCGCCCGCTTCGACCTCGCCCCACGCAGCTGTCCCCTTCGCTGTCTCTGCGCATCCTACGGCAGAACAGAGAGTTCAGAATTAAAAAAAACATCTCTCACTCTGCCTGCTCTGGGCTCCGGTTTGCTGACATTCAGGGACGCAGATAATCATAACCAGACATAACTGAATTTTAGTTTTGCCTTTTCCATTCTAAACACAAAGGCAGGGTTGTTAACTGGTTACACTGAGTAGTGCATGTTTATACTGTAAAAAACACCCCACAATGACTTTAATTGACAGGAAAATTCCGAGATGATCGGCCTATCAATGTTTCAGCATCAGACCGAGGTAGTGAGCCCTGAACCCGTTTCCGTTTGCCCCAAATCATTTTTTTTGTAGTACTCAGGGGTGGGAGGCCAAGATCCCAGATGTCTGTCGTGTCCACAGGGATTATAGCGCATGTTCAATTAGTAGCCAGTTAAAACATCAGTGAAATATTATCACTGATATTATCACTACAGATACTAGGGCGCTCCAGGGCTTGTCTGACATCACAAACACGTTCTCGAGTGCTATGCTCAAATACATTTTCAAAGTATAATTTGTATAATAAAAAACTATAAGAAATCGTGCATTTCTAAACTTGAGAGCAGTTTGAATATTTGTCATTAGTCTGTCAGTGATATTGTCTCAAGGTAATTCACATTTCAGCTCGCATGGACTTTTGAATCGCATAATATAACTTTTGCTATAACTCTATCTTGCCACCAGAGTGCGCCATAGTTCTGATGATAGAAGAGCAAGCGCTCTCTGGAGCTGGTCAGGTATTCGAGATGATTGTAAGTAAAATTCACTTATTTTCAACGACTATAGAAATGGAATGTGAATGTATGGAGTGCCCACCTTTTTTTTTTTTTTTTTTTACACCAGATAGACTGAGTCATCTTGAAACTGTTGAACGAAAAACTGAATAATCTTAAAGCTACACTTCTCTCTCTCTCTCTCTCTCACACACACACACACACACACACAAACATGCACGTCTTGTTAATAGCTTCAAGCCTGATGGTTAGTTCATGGGGGGGGGGGGGGGGTTTACACTGCAAAGCTCACTGTGAACAGGGGCCTCTGTCATGGTCCGAACTGCTTGCATTGCTGTAGTTAAATGTATGTGTGTGTGTGTGTGTGTGTGTCTGTGTGTCTGTGTCTGTGTGTCTGTGTGTGCGTGCACGTGTCTTTGTGCTCTGTTGCAGAGGTAAGATGTGCTTCAATAATGCACACAGTGTAATCACATCAGCTTTACTGCAGTGTTGCAGGTGAAATTTGTGATATTTTTTTTTTTTTTTTTTGTTTTTGTTGATCAGGCTTCACATAGACATTTGTTGGTGTTTTTGCATTGATCATGTTTTCTTGCCAATTTCTTTCCTGCACAAACCTGGCATGATGCACATTTGTAATTCAGGGCAACAGTGCAATATAAAGATTTGTGGGCCAGTCTTGTAACATGGGAGGTTGCAGGTTTGATTCCCCACTTAAATCGTCTTGGTGGACAGTGAGTGCAAATGTAAAAACTAGCTTATGTTGCTCGGGATAAGGGTTCCGGGTCCATGCCTGTAAGGTAATGTGTGTAATGCTCATATGTCACTAAGCTCCAGAGGCGTCAGGAGAGGCCTGCTGGCAGTCAGACACCGGCCGATGAGTCTCTTCATCACTGACGCTGCCTGTGTCTGCGCTGTGCGCAGGCTCTCAGCAGCTCATCGGCGACCGCAGGTGTGTGGAGAGATAGCTAAGGCTGCAGCCCTGCGATGGGGCAGAACACTCCGTCCTGCCCTACCCGGTGTCTGCCGAGTCCATTATGGCTGAAAGCTGACAGCCATATCAGTGGCTCACACCATCCTTGCGCCTTTTTTCTGGCAGAAAGCTGTCCATCAGTTTAGGGCTATTTCTACTGTCATTTTCTTATTTTCCTTTTTTTTTTCTGCAGCACTTTCAGAGGAGAATGATGGATTTGTGAGTGACGGCAGAGGTGTGCTGTGTGGTCGCTTGGATGGCGGATGCCTTATTACTCAGTGTCTCTCTGGCTATCGTCACACAGCTGCTCCCAAGTCTTTGTGCTCATTCTGAGAGAGAGCTGAAAGAGGGACGTGGTCAGCTGGACCAAAGGGTGCAGCCCCAGAATGTGCATGTTAGCCAGTGGAGCTCATGAAGCACTGCACTAGCACTGGTGTGATATGGACAGCTCTGCTCTCCTGTGCTAAGTTATCATATTGTCCGTATCAGCGCAGGTACGCAGACAATGTCAGTGCTATTGTTCTGGTGTCGTTATACAGCCACGGTTTCCTGAATCGTAGTATTGTTCCACAGGAAGGAAACACAAAACGAGACAATGCGCACCCAATAATTTCATACCTCTGTGGGTGTTCTCCAGGATGCCGCTCCGGGGTCAGTGCAGTCTATAATCAGAGCTCTTGTATTCCCCGAAGCAGAAAAAACACAGATTAAAATAACTGCAGTGCTTGTGTTTATCTGCGTGAAATGTTCCTTCAGAGCTGACTGAACGTGGTCTCACAGCTCTCTTTAATCACGAGTTTTTATGTCCAATAAATGGAGAGAGAGCCTGTGCAATTAGTTCTATGTATGAGTGAATAAATGCTATGAACACTTCATTACTCAGGCTCATACAATTTGTTCAAAACTAAATGAACTTGTGATTAAAACCATATTTAATGAAATGTGAGATTAATAACTTATTTTCTTAGAAGTTATCACTCAGAGTTTTGATTAACAACACTGATGATATGCTGGTTTCTGTTAAATCCTGTCATCTTATTCCATTTTAAGGTAATTGAGAACATTTCTCAATTTCAATTTGTGTGCTCTTACCATTTTATATATGTTTAATTGGGCTCAAAATATGGGTTTGCCTTAATGGCAGTGTTCTTTCTGAGAATGTGTTTCTCACAAACAGGTGTAATTCTTCAGCAGTCGCCAGGCTCCCCAGCACCAGCACGGCCCTCATTTATCCGCCCTGTCAGAGGAGCTCAGAGTGCCTGGCTCCAAAACTCATGTGTGGCACAATGCTCTGTGCACTGTGCTGTTAGCGGAGGCATTTAGCCATGCTTTATTCAGGCTCAAATGGGCCTTCAGCGCCTGGTCTGTCCACTTCCTGCTGGGGCAGAATTACAGTGTGATAAGAGCATGAGCTCACTGGCTCTCACAGATCCACCGCCTCGCAGATAAGCCACTCTGGTGTGATGCATGCTGGGATTCCCCCTCCCCCCCAAGCACATGAAACCTGTACATTAAGGTGTAAAGATAGGCTAACTTTCTCTGAGCTTAAAGCCACTCCCCCTCTGGCACATGAAACCTGTACATTAAGGTGTAAAGATAGGCTAACTTTCTCTGAGCTTAAAGCCACTCCCCCTCTGGCACATGAAACCTGTACATTAAGGTGTAAAGATAGGATAACTTTCTCTGATCTTAAAGTCACTCATGGGAGAGGAAAGGAATCCGATGACTTGTTTAATAATGGCAACCTTTTAGGCAGGTAGTGAGCATAAACCGAACACGAGAATATATCTGCTATTCATGCAGCGTTCTGCAGGTCTGTGCTTTACAGGAGAAAGCATGTTTCTGTTACTGGAGTAATTAGGTAATTACATGGTAATAAATATTCACATTGCGGTAACAAGTTAGTACATTTGTGATCAACTAATTTACAGATAATATGTTTTATGGAAATAGCGTGTTCAAACTGATACAGATACAGGCTTAATAGATGATTTAGAGAAATGGGCACCATCTGTTTAATAAATACTAAAGAGATGGAAGTTTCACGTTCCATGCAAATATTTACACTCTTAGAAAAAAAGTGCTGTCCAGCACCTTTAAGGCTGTTTCATTAGCCCTGCTGGGGGAGCCCTTAAAGGTTCATCTCACATACAGATATCTTTAAGGGGTTCTTTATATAACCCTCAGAGTAAGGTTCTACAGAGAACCTGTGGGTGAAACCCATATCAAAGAAGAACCTTTAAGGGTTCCCCCAGCAGGACGAGCGAAGAACCCTTTAGGAACCTTTTCTACACTTCTAAGAGTGTAGACTGACATCCAGTAACATAATACAGCAGATAAATAAATGCTGTTAAATTAATATGTTAAATTAATAAATGCAGATCAAAGATCAGTGAGCCCACAAACACCGGCCCCCATTTTAGACCAGAGTAAGATCTGAGCAGCTTAAAGCATTCAATGCTTTAAGATGGGGGGACTGAAGTGGAAAACATACGTGCATAGAAGCACCCACAAATCAAATATGACATTCCATACATTTTCTTCATTCATCCTTTCATCCGAAACTCCTGTTGCCTGAATATACGACAGTAACCAGCTCCACAGCCCCAGTGAGGATGTAGGGCTCTGATGAGTATACGGCAGTAACCAGCTCCACAGCCCCAGTGAGGATGTAGGGCCCTGATGAGTATACGGCAGTAACCAGCTCCACAGCCCCAGTGAGGATGTAGGGCCCTGATGAGTATACGGCAGTAACCAGCTCCACAGCCCCAGTGAGGATGTAGGGCTCTGATGAGTATACGGCAGTAACCAGCTCCACAGCCCCAGTGAGGATGTAGGGCTCTGATGAGTATACGGCAGTAACCAGCTCCACAGCCCCAGTGAGGATGTAGGGCTCTGATGAGTATACGGCAGTAACCAGCTCCACAGCCCCAGTGAGGATGTAGGGCCCTGATGAGTATACGGCAGTAACCAGCTCCACAGCCCCAGTGAGGATGTAGGGCTCTGATGAGTATACGGCAGTAACCAGCTCCACAGCCCCAGTGAGGATGTAGGGCCCTGATGAGTATACGGCAGTAACCAGCTCCACAGCCCCAGTGAGGATGTAGGGCTCTGATGAGTATACGGCAGTAACCAGCTCCACAGCCCCAGTGAGGATGTAGGGCTCTGATGAGTATACGGCAGTAACCAGCTCCACAGCCCCAGTGAGGATGTAGGGCTCTGATGAGTATACGGCAGTAACCAGCTCCACAGCCCCAGTGAGGATGTAGGGCCCTGATGAGTATACGGCAGTAACCAGCTCCACAGCCCCAGTGAGGATGTAGGGCTCTGATGAGTATACGGCAGTAACCAGCTCCACAGCCCCAGTGAGGATGTAGGGCTCTGATGAGTATACGGCAGTAACCAGCTCCACAGCCCCAGTGAGGATGTAGGGCTCTGATGAGTATACGGCAGTAACCAGCTCCACAGCCCCAGTGAGGATGTAGGGCTCTGATGAGTATACGGCAGTAACCAGCTCCACAGCCCCAGTGAGGATGTAGGGCCCTGATGAGTATACGGCAGTAACCAGCTCCACAGCCCCAGTGAGGATGTAGGGCTCTGATGAGTATACGGCAGTAACCAGCTCCACAGCCCCAGTGAGGATGTAGGGCTCTGATGAGTATACGGCAGTAACCAGCTCCACAGCCCCAGTGAGGATGTAGGGCTCTGATGAGTATACGGCAGTAACCAACTCCACAGCCCCAGTGAGGATGTAGGGCTCTGATGAGTATACGGCAGTAACCAGCTCCACAGCCCCAGTGAGGATGTAGGGCTCTGATGAGTATACGGCAGTAACCAGCTCCACAGCCCCAGTGAGGATGTAGGGCTCTGATGAGTATACGGCAGTAACCAGCTCCACAGCCCCAGTGAGGATGTAGGGCTCTGATGAGTATACGGCAGTAACCAGCTCCACAGCCCCAGTGAGGATGTAGGGCTCTGATGAGTATACGACATTAACCAGCTCCACAGCCCCAGTGAGGATGTAGGGCTCTGATGAGTATACGGCAGTAACCAGCTCCACAGCCCCAGTGAGGATGTAGGGCTCTGATGAGTGTACGGCAGTAACCAGCTCCACAGCCCCAGTGAGGATGTAGGGCTCTGATGAGTATACGGCAGTAACCAGCTCCACAGCCCCAGTGAGGATGTAGGGCCCACAGTGGGTTCTCTGCTCTGAATCAGTCTGGCTCTCTCGTTTCCATCTGCATGCAAATCCACACCACAGCTATCACACTCACAATCACATCTCAGTCAATCAAGTGAGACGGACGTGTCTGTTATCACTGTCACTGTTTATCACATTCAACAGCTCAAACTTACGCGCACTGTCCCCGCCCCCAGCACACTCAAATCTCCATATCAGCGCAAGAGCCGTTCAACATAAAATACACATTCTACATTCATCTTTCAATCTACATTCAAGTGACATATTGCTCCATATGCAACAAAATACCATATCATTTCCTTCTCCATCTCGTCATATCACCAGCACCTCCAGGAAAATCTCATTCCGTCCGCAAAGATTTTGGAATTTATGCCACGCATTCATTCAAATGGACCATGACATCCACCTCATTCTTGGACGTACAGATATCTCCCCATTTATCTCATCAACGTTTTACCCCAAATATGTAAACAATGAAAAAATCTTCAAATCCCCCTGGAGTTCCCATGAGCCTTTGCTCTGAGGCAGACATCAGAAGCTGAATGAAACCAACAGCACTTCAAAAGAGCCTCCACTTAGTAAGCCTGTTTCAAATGTTCTGTATGGATCCTTATCCAAGATACTGCAATATATATCCCAGTGGTGTACTCAACGGGCATCTCCTTCCGTGATCGTACAGAGGATTCATTTGCTTTGTTAAACTGTGCCGCCTTCAAATAATCTGAATAACCTGTTCAAATAATCTCTCTTCTCTTTTCTCACCTCAAGTGTTTCTCTTGAGCAAAAAGCTTATATGGAGAAAGAGACATTTCTCTGGAGAAACTTTTCCAGTCACAATGTTTTTTCCCATGATCCATGGTTGTGGGTTGGTCTAGAGAAAATTAAGTGCTGATAGAATAATAGAGTGAGAATTTTATGCTTTATATGGGGGAAATCTTTCCTCATTTAAAGTTGGGTCACTGACTGAGCTCATGTAATGTTTGTGCTGCTTTTTCGTTTTGGGGCATGGAACTTACAAAAATGTCAACCACAAATTTTCACCTGTTATACATCAAATCTGTTTCACAACCCTTTATTTACATTTGGAGTCGTCGTACCCAATTGCTTTATAAACTCATTCTGCATCCCTCTAGAGTTAAAATACTTTTTTGTTTTTGAAGCTAAAATACACATCTGATATTTTGTGCCAGGAAAGATTAATGTTCACAACAGAGTATGATTTTAAACTTCTGGGAGCTGTAGAGCAAATTCCATGTATGCTAAAACACGCCTCATTTAGCCCAGTCATCCAAATTTAGGGGAATCCATCAAAAATACTGTTTACATCCCTAAAAATTACTGACATTTTGACATTTTGACATTTTGGTATTTGGAGAACCAGCATCCCCCATTCATATGTATTTATCACTTCTGTTTGGAAATGACAGGCCCAGAAGTCTGAGTTGAGGAATTATGCAGCTAAAATATTCTCATTCTTGTCCTTGTCTGAGCAATCAGAGAGCACCAGGGTGAGAGGGTGGGCACAGAAATGTCTCCTGCGGCCCACAGGGTCATGCTTTCTGGCTGTCTGGCACATCTGAGCCTCGCTTGGACTGCGGTGGCCTCCAGTGCTGGCTACATCCCTCTGGCTCGGGGCAGGGGGGTTTGCAATGGTTCCCTCCAGCTGGCCAGCTTTGGGCAAGGAGAGGAGGGTGACAGCTGTCAGTCCCCATAGGGATGTATAAGAGAGAGAACAAGACTGAGAGAGAGGGAGAAACACAGAGAGATGGGGAGCAGAGAGAGGGGAGAAACACAGAGAGATGGGGAGCAGAGAGGGAGAAACACAGAGAGATGGGGAGCAGAGAGAGGGAGAAACACAGAGAGATGGGGAGCAAGAGGGGGAGAAACACAGAGAGATGGGGAGCAGAGAGAGGGAGAAACACAGAGAGATGGGGAGCAGAGAGAGGGGAGAAACACAGAGAGATGGGGAGCAGAGAGAGGGAGAAACGCAGAGAGATGGGGAGCAGAGGGAAGGAGAAACACAGAGAGATGGGGAGCAGAGAGAGGGAGAAACACAGAGAGATGGGGAGCAGAGAGAGGGAGAAACACAGAGAGATGGGGAGCAGAGAGAGGGAGAAACACAGAGAGATGGGGAGCAGAGAGAGGGGAGAAACACAGAGAGATGGGGAGCAGAGAGAGGGGAGGGAGAAACAGAGAGAGATGGGGAGCAGAGAGAGGGAGAAACACAGAGAGATGGGGAGCAGAGAGAGGGGAGAAACACAGAGAGATGGGGAGCAGAGAGAGGGGAGGGAGAAACACAGAGAGATGGGGAGCAGAGAGAGGGGAGGGAGAAACACAGAGAGATGGGGAGCAGAGAGGGAGAAACACAGAGAGATGGGGAGTAGAGGGAGGGGAGAAACACAGAGAGATGGGGAGCAGAGAGAGGGAGAAACACAGAGAGATGGGGAGTAGAGAGAGGGAGAAACACAGAGAGATGGGGAGTAGAGAGAGGGGAGAAACACAGAGAGATGGGGAGCAGAGAGAGGGGAGGGAGAAACACAAAGAGATGGGGAGCAGAGAGAGGGGAGGGAGAAACACAGAGAGATGGGGAGCAGAGAGAGGGAGAAACACAGAGAGATGGGGAGCAGAGAGAGGGGAGAAACAGAGAGAGATGGGGAGTAGAGGGAGGGGAGAAACACAGAGAGATGGGGAGCAGAGAGAGGGAGAAACACAGAGAGATGGGGAGTAGAGAGAGGGAGAAACACAGAGAGATGGGGAGTAGAGAGAGGGGAGAAACACAGAGAGATGGGAGCAAGAGAGGGAGAAACACAGAGAGATGGGGAGCAGAGAGAGGGGAGGGAGAAACACAGAGAGATGGGGAGCAGAGAGAGGGAGGCAGGTGGGGTGTGGAGCTGACTATGCTGGAATCAGCTTCACAGCTGGGCCTTGGGACTCTGCAGCCCGCGATGATTGAGGTGCTGCTGGAGACTGGCTGTCCCAGCGCTGCCTCTTCCTCTCTGCTCCTCCCTTCTCTTCTCCTCTTTTCCTCCCTTCTCTTCTCTCTATCTGTGCCCTCCACCCAGAGCTCCCTGTTCACTCTCCCTCACCTTCTCACTACCCAGTTTCTCCGCCCCCCTTTTGGTCCTGGCATTTATTCTGTTCTCCCCTTTCTCCTGTCCTCTCCTCTCTCCCACTCTGGGAGCTACATGCTTTCTGTTGCTCAGGGAAGCCCCTAACACAAATACTTTTTTAAATCAAATTAATAATCTAAATGTCTAGCACTTTGAATGACCATCATTGGTTCAGTTTAGTAAGCAATGGCTTTACTCATTTTTATCTCAATGCCCCATTTTGTCCCCATCACCAGGTTACCGTGTATTATGCAGAGACATTTATCTTAATATCGGTTTCCGAAGTTTCTGTCAAAAGACGTGGAGCAGTCTGCTGTCCAGGAGCGCCATGTTAAGTCTGCCATTCATCTCATAAAAATGCATGTGCCAAACGGGACCACAATTAAAATAATATGCTTTTAAAATGATTTTGTCATCATCACCTGTTCACTACATCAGCTGACCGTCCAGCAGCTTCCCCTCCTGTTTAAATGAGCTGTACGTCATTTCAGTATAATTACTGAATGTGTTTGCAGAGGTCCTGCATGTCAGCATACTGTAGATTTAATTTGTGGCAGAAAAATGTCTATAATTACCTCCCATCTCTGCTCTGGACCTCATCTTTATAACCGTGGATGTCAGTAGTACCCACTCGCTCATGAAACACGACACATGTAGCTGTAGGAACACCGCTGATGTGCAAATTTAATCCAGTCATACGGTATTCATCCTGGACTAACTAGACAATTCTTAATTTTCTCTGTTTTCTTGTTACTAAAGCTGTAATTATATATTCATCCTGCAGCAGGGGAGATGGGTTTGGAAGACAGAGTGCAAATTGAATAATTATGCTTCACTTAAATGCTGCCTGAGCATCTCCTCTTGTCTTTAGTTATAGCTGCTTAAAATACAGCAGAGAGGTAGATTTCCATATATGGGGAAATTGCAAAGGACTTGGCCAAGCACACGGCTGAGGATAGGATTTGCATGGGATCAAAGGCTCTCTCCATGAAACAACGGCCCAACCTCACAGTGATTCCCCTGGGGCAATTACAGGGGGCTTTAGTGGGGATCCTTCCATTCCCCTGGGGCAATTACAGGGGGCTTTAGTGGGGATCCTTCCATTCCCCTGGGGCAATTGCAGGGGGCTTTAGTGGGGATCCTTCCATTCCCCTGGGGCAATCGCAGGGGGCTTTAGTGGGGATCCTTCCATTCCCCTGGGGCAATCGCAGGGGGCTTTAGTGGGGATCCTTCCATTCCCCTGGGGCAATCGCAGGGCGCTTTGGAGATGCTTATCTGCTTCAGTTTATTTAAACGGTGTTTAAGCTCGCGTGCTGACGTGATTAATCTGGAGTATCTGGGCTAGATTGACCTTAATTTACATGGTTTACATAACTGGAAGGGAAGCATCTGATTAATGGCAGAGGTAGGGGTGTGATGTTATCACAGGAAATAAACAAAAATGCAAAGATGTTTCAAAAAAGAGAGAATGTGACCAACTGACACCTACACAGTGCTGGGGCACGTGCTCCATCGGCATGTTTTTCAGAATGAAAACTCTTATTTTTAAAAATGTCTTTAACAGCGCCACCCTGCTTATGGGAACTGTGCCACTTTCATCAAAGTGCGAAGAGTGGGGAGATTATCCAAGCTCCGACTGCTCCGACATGAATTCTGAAATGTATTTCAACTTCATGTTCCCAATTAAGATGGCTAAATATGCATTACAACCAAGCTAATGAATGTAAAAATGAGTGGTTAACGAATTTGTGTAATTTTACTCAAAGTAGAAACAAACACTCTACAACCAAAATAAAAACCGACGAAATGAAAACATTTTCATGGCTTTTCACTGTCTTGGTGAGTTCAATGGTGAATTGTTGCTTGGAGTAAGTTTGGCATATGTGCAAAAGACAGGTTTTAACTTATTTTTCCTTTTTTCCAAGTCCATCTATGTGTTTTGATCAATGAGGGGGTTTTTGTTGTCATGACTACCTTTCATGTCGTCAAGAAGCATTCAAATTAGCAATTTTCCCAGCCTGTGGATGAGCTGAAAGAAATGATCTATAGGTCTCTGTGACCTCCGTGGGATATGATGGGTTTACAGATATAACCATTCCCTCCTGCCATTTTCTCAAAATGGAGTTTTCATGTACCCTAAGGTTCAGCGCACACCCTCTGAAAATAACCGCCTGTGTATCTCTGTGTGCAACTACAGATCTCAGCTTACCTTCAGTCTGTCTGACTCACCCTGGAGTGTTTCAGCTGATAGTCCACATCATGTTGTCTGAAACAGTCCTGCGCAGAGATCCAACGCTGAAAATGGGATCCTGTCAGTGAAAGTATGAGTGTTGCGTTAGATATGTATACACTCAAAGATATTTTATGAATCCCTCCTCCTCATAAATTCTGCATTCCTGTTGCGATGCACATTCCTGCATATCACAGATGTGATGTAGTTCTCATAAAGTCACCATGCAAATTACATTTGATTAAAGGCATTTTTCAGGCACTCTTATCAGGAGCGTCTTACAAGTAATGAGGACGCTACTTTACCTGCCAGCTCAATGAGCTCCTACAATGATGCTTTCTGCTATTGCTTTTTGAATATTTCTGCTATTGTTTTATGAATATTTCTGCTAGTGTTTTATTAATATTTCTGCTATTGCTTTTTGAAAATTTATGCTATTGTTTTATGAATATTTCTGCTATTGTTTTATGAATATTTCTGCAATTGCTTTTTGAATATTTCTGCTATTTCTTTTTGAATATTTCTGCTATTGTTTTATGAATATTTCTGCTATTGTCGCATGCGACGCACCTTCATCCGATTACACATCCCAAAGCCGCGTCGCTTGCCTTCCACGCTCACGTGTTCCTGAACAGGGCTGACAGATCCCTGCATTGCCACCCCGTTATTTCGCTGCATCGGCACCCCGTTATTTCGCTGTAGTAAGTGGCCATTTGCCCATCAAAAACATTCCCAACATGTGGCTTTAACAGGACGGAGATCTGTGAGTCAGACATGGCCAAGGTTGGCGAAGACCACAGGCTTTGATCTTAAATCATCACATAGCACATAGTACTTCAAAACCAAAAGGCCTTTGAGCAAAGAATACAGAGCGGAAATAATGGGATAACACTTTTTAAAGTCCAGTTCCAGATCAGTCTGACTCAGCCCAAAGAAGCTGAACCCATCTATGAAAATGCTTTGAGAATGAAGCAGTAATTACATGAGTTTGGGTGTTTGAATTAGGTTACTACTTTTCTCAAAAAAACACAAAATCTGCACAGAAACATTTTTACATTATGATCAGTGCACCTGGTACAGTGCAACTATCAATAAAATTAGCCACCAAAAATGAATCAGTCAAACCTAAAAGCATGTTCCCATGGTGAGTGTGTAAATAAGAAACTAGCGCTGACCTGAGAGATGCACATAATTACTCACATTATTTTTTCATCTGAAATTTATGAATGGCCTGTAGTGTCATACAAGAGCGATTTCCATTTTTTACCTACACTAAAAGCCATTTCACTTTCATTTTATTCCCATTTTCCATACTTCAAATCTGGCTTTGCTACACACTAAGGTTATGGTGCTTACAGTCTGGTTATGTTTTTCTTGCTAGGGTTTATCATGAATGTTGTGTTTGCACTCATGATTCTGGCTTTCATAAGTATAGTGTTGTAATGTTTGTGTTAGTGGTTCAGTGTCAGGGCTGGCACTGTTACCCATATTAACCAGGTGGATGCACTTCTCCCATGCGTTCTGTCAAGTTGCTCTGCTAAGAGCCTTCTGCTAATTGACTGTAATGTAAATTAAAGTAAGAATTAATCGAAAGCCAAACTGGGTGGTCTTAGGCTTAGAGGGCCATAAGGTTCATGGCATTGCTTTATTTTTAAGTTAAATGATGTGACCGGCTGCGTTCATCTGACTGCAGCCCGAATATGCATGGCTTTTGGTGCTGAGAGCCAGTACAGTCTCATGCAAACATCATCCGCCCCGAGTCCACAGACATCCCAGGATCACCTGCAGGAGTCTCTGAAACCTCAGCAGCCTTGGCTCTTGCAAACACACAAACATGACATAGGACACCCCAAGAAATGATGTCTTTTCAAGGAAAATAAAGATATGATGTTATGTTATGATATGTCTTTGTTTTATAGAAAGCTCATGAAAGGATACACTTGTTCAGCAAGCCTCCCCCTCCTTCTCCCTGCTTTGTGAGCGTGTTGTCCGCTGCAGTCACCCTGGAGCTGACCCCTGCATCTCTCTGCAATCAGTTCTACCTGAGTTACTGCTGCAGCATGTCCCCTGAGAAAATCCTCATTCATTTTGCAAAGATGATTTTACTCAAACCATCTCCGGGGACTTTCCCTCCATTCCCAGAGTTCCATCAAAACGAAACGACCCCCTGGCCTTGTTCTTAAACGCACATTGTGACGCTGGGCTAATTCCCACTGCCACTACGGCAACAACATCCTCAGGTAAAGATGAAGAGCCAGGTGACCTTAGACAGCAGGTTAAGAAGAAGGAAGTCCTGAAAGAGAGGCCAGACTGGAGCACACAGGTGTGTGACCCCTGCGAATCGACTGCTCTCTGAAGTCTGACTCGGGTCCTTTGGAAGCTTTCTGATTTCCCTTTGAGCCGTGGGCGTAAGTGGAGGGCTTGTGTTTGAGTCACGATGCATCAGCGAATGGCGGATCTTCAGAGATCAGGCTGTGTTTTGCTCTCTCTGGTACTTTGTTTTCTGGGCAATAGACTCAGCTGAGACAGGAAAGGGTACAGTGCCCAGTTGAGGTCAGGGTGCTTTTTGAAATATTCTTTGTTTTTGCTCTCTTGTCTTTGCTTCTTTGTGCTTGTGCATTTGATCTCCTTTTTATTTTATATGGTTATAGTTTAAAAAGGAACATTCTCCAGTTCCCATCCCAGCCCTGCTCTGCACAATTGTTCTGCCTTTTGAGACCAAAGTAAGTGACCAGCTCCACAAAGACATTGTTTTCCCTGTGACGGAGGAAGGTGACCGATAACACTGGCTTGGAGATGGTGGAGCCTCTCTCTGCGTCACACCACTTTTTGGCGGTGTGGAGTTCAGGCTGTTTCTATGGAAACTGAGCCCTTTTTTGTGAGTCTGTTTAAAAGTGTGGATGCCGAGAGGGAGAAAACTCCTCTGTGCAGGGAGATAAGATCAGCTCATGCATCCAGCAGAGATGCAGACTGACGCAGGCCTTTTGCGATGCAGAGGGAAGACACTGAGGCCTTAAACGTCCTCCCTGTGAGAGGAAGCTGGCACTCGATTATGCACATGTTCTGTTCTGTGGTGTGAGGAGTTATCTGGCCCCGCACTTGAGTGTCAGAGCTTCCAAGAGTGCCAGGCAGGGCTGTTCGGCCGGCCCAGCTTCCAGCAGATGATTCATAGCTACGCCTCGGGAGCTGACAGCACCGGGGGCCTCCGCAAACTCCGCTAATTTATCACTGTGCGGCCGCTCCACTCCGGACCCGCCTGCAGACAGCAGAGCAGCTCAGGAGCGGGGCTACACAGCCGGAGCTCTTTCCCTCTGGCTGCACGACACGGTGTAGGGAGCCGCATATCGGCCCCAATCCTCCAGCCGCGCCTGTCGCTGTCCCGCCCACAGCACTCCGTGACCAGCCTGCTTCATTTACCTTTGAAGCTAACGCACTGTTCAATCATGCCGCTAATGTCCGTGAATTTTCCTTCAAGAGTGCTGGCTACGGATGGATAATTAGGTCAAGGTGCATTCTGTTTCCCCTCAACTTCTTCCCAACTTAGAAAAACATGCTTGAATTAACATCTAGGGGATTCTTGTGAAAAACAGTGAATGTATTTGGTGGGGTTCTCTCCAAAATTTCATCTGATTGATGTAATGCATTCTGTTTAGACATTATGTCCAAATGCCAAACCACTAAAACATTAATCATCTTAAATGATTCACTTAAAGTGAATCACTGAAGGTGTACATGTGTCTCTCTGTATATATAACATATGCATACACCCAGAGACTCTGGGCTGTCAGGTGATTATCAAGCTGTCAGTCAAATCCTCATGCTGTCCTTCTGCCCTTCCTTCTTCCTTGGGGGCAGTTATTTCTGTCCCAATTACCCCGTCGCAGTACCCCCTGGGTCGTTTACCATGTAAATGAGACTAGCAGCTTGGTGACTAAGGTGCGCAGCGACCATGAGGAAGAATGTACCTGCAGATCCTCCCACTATGACGCAAAAAGAACGAAAGCTTGCTCTGCGCCAGGCTCACAGCTGGGTTTCTGCTTAGACCAGGCATGCATCTCATACTGAGGTTATACAGCTGTTTGCTGGTAATGATATCAATGCTAGTATGGCACAGTGAGGGGCGTGGCCCATGGGCCGCAAGGGCTCAAGGGAGCTGAGTGACACGTAGCTGCATGAAAAAGTCTGTGTTTTTTTTCCTCTTTATGTACAAGTCACTGAACATTTGAGCTTGCTTGCCTGCGTGTGAAATTCATACTGTGAGGCATCTGTAGTCAGTTACCATGAAAGCCAGTGATTTAAATCGTGCAGTTTAATACTCGTCTGCTTCACAAAACATCCCTTTACCTGCTCATGTGCACCTGCAAGTGAAAAACTAAAAATTCACAAAGCAAATCCATCTCCAAACCCTGACTGTGCTACCTAAGCCCTAACACAACTGTACTGAACAAATGTTTGTAGATAGCTGGTAACTTTTTGGTTTATTTTGAGAGCTTAAGCTTGCTTACACTGGATTAGGCCTGACTGGAGCTCTGCTGGGGTCTGCCAGACAGTTCTGATCCTTAAGTCCCCCCAGTGTAAAAATGTACCTGCCAAAGCCAAGAGACGTGTTCATTAGCCGGCATGCAATGAAAGATAAACGCTTGATATATTAAATCAACATTTTCATTTGTATAAAAAAGGCACAGGGTTTAGTTAGATTTTACTGTTGAGCTTTTACTTAAAATGGCAGATTTATTCTCCAGAATAACCACTGTAATTATAAAAAAACACACTAAACTTAAAGATGGAAATAATGAACAGGAAAGACGACATGTATTTTTGGCAAAATTAAATAGTAGCAGTCACAAATTCTACGGTGGTGGCTGGTAATTTCCTTTAGTGTGTTCTTTTTCATTTTTACTTATTTCGAGGGATTTCAATTTCAGTTTGTTTGAATTCCTTCCGCTCAGTCTGGCAATTGGAGGATTATTTGAATCACCTGTGGCCTGCAGCGTGGAGACTGGCTCCTAATTAGTAAATTGAGAGCAGGTGTCATTGCTTTTCCCCTTAGCCAATCAGGGTTAGACAATGCCCTTCCTGTGGGGTATTTAAAGGGCAGCAGTTTGTGACCCCAGTGATCATTTTAATCTGAACAGCAGCTGTGAGCAGCAGTCCTCATGTCTGAAGGAAATTGTATGTCTTCAAACTGATCTCTATGGGGTTTATTTCAAGATTTCTTGCTCGATATTTAGAACAGTGCAGAATGAGCCTTTGCCAGAGATTTGGGCTGGGTCTCTGAGTGTTTTATTTGTGGGCTCACCTGTGTGGGGGCTGATTTGGGCTGGGTTTCTGAGTGTTTTATTTGTGGGCTCACCTGTGTGGGGGCTGTGGTTCGCCTCCATGGTGCCTTTGTCCCACAGGCTTCATGTTATTGCTTGTTTTAGTTGGGTTTGACCGGCTCTTTAAGCTAAATATTTTTTTACAGGCCAAGCAATAGCCAATTTATTTCCCCTCTTGTTTATGTTTTTGGAAATTAATTTTAAATCCTGGTCAGGTGAAGTCTGTGTTCAGTACTGCCGTGAAACTGCAGGTGTGCTTGATGCACAGGTGGTTGAGGGGACCATGTTTAATGCACAGGTAATTGAGGGGACCGTGGGGGCCCCATTTGGAAAATTCTGACATTCATGGCCCTCAGTGGTCACTTTGTCCTCGGGGTACCAAGCACTACCTTTGTCTGTAAAATCTGCTTCTTGCATAATTTCCCACAAATCGAGTTCAGTGGACACAGAACCAAACACTCAGGTCACTGGTACTGCAAAGAAACCTCACCTGTTGAGTTCATTCAATGAACACTAACCCTGCATGCGTTTCGCTGCTATATTCATACTCCTTTGGACAAAATTATTCAAGCTACCATCTGAAAACCGCTCTGGAAACTATTTATTTTTTTTGTGGGGATTCAAAGTTTTCTTTCACAACACTGAAAATACTGAACAATGATAACATTCCTTTTTACGGAGTTTTTGTTCTTGATTCTTTTTAAACTTTATGACTCTGCAATATGAAAAGTGATTCTCAAGCCCAATCTGCAGGTTAATTGTTGGTAGTAATGCTGGTCATTTTAACATTGGACATGTGTCCACGCTGGCCAGTTTAATGACTTATCCATGTTCTAGCAGCAAATGTGCCCCCTGGGTCCATGGCTCACTGGAGCATTTGATGATGTGAAACTTCAACGTATTTTTCTCCAAACAGGAAACGTATGGCCTCCTCCCTCCTGCATTAGTCATCGTTGCTGTGATGAGATAAATCTCGGTATGAGAAACGCAACCGCAAGCAGCACAGTGTAATGACCCCCTCAATCCAATTACAGGGACAGGATCCCAGGCCTCCAGCTGTCCGATCCCCTGCAGCTGATTAGAAACACGGCTCCTCGTTGCCATGTGTTCAATACCAGCCCCTCCCGGGCACTGGCAGGGGACCAGGCCATCATGTCACCTGTGGTCAGGGATTCACATGGGGCCTCATTTGTTCAATCATGTGACAGCATAACGGCCAGCGCAAGGGGAAATATTGATCAAATGAGACTGGCCAACTGACAACAGTTGCATTTCCAATGATCAGAGCTAAAAATAGAGGCAACTGGACTTTATTGAATTATGTATTTTAACAAGGACTACCATTTTTGTTTGTTTGTTTTTACATTGTCTTTAAATTGCATGTAATGAGGTTGTTGGGTGTGTTAGGCACATCGACAACAAAAATGTTTTCAAAGTAAGTTAAAAAAATCAATATCTAATCTCAGGCATAATCAACACTGTAATGCAACCCAATATCCTTATAATAATCAACAGTACGAAAGTTTGCAAAGTGACGAATGGGAGGTGCATTAGCATTAGCCATGCTGCACAGGAAAAAGCTGCTGATTTGCTGATCCCTGATGAATGTGGTGAGCTTTGATCGATAACTCCAGGCCCAGGGCCCATTATCGCTTTAAACTTAAATCCCCTGCCTCATCCTTTTTGTAACTCATCCTCGGCCCTTGCTGTTCGTAGGGACCCAGCAGACAGGCCTCTCAGAGCATATAAAGGAGATGAATAGGTATAATCCAGCAGCAGTGACAGTGTTATCACTGCTCTTATTTCCTGAATTTAGAAAGAGGATTTTTATTACCACTCACTAGTAACTACCTTGTATTAAATTTATTTAATACAATATCCATATTCACTGGAGGTACATCCTTTTTTATTTTCTGAGGTTTGAGTATGCATGATGCTTGTTTTGTTGTCATGCCATCAACTACTGCAGTACTCATTCCTGATGCCGGCATGGTGTTTGACAGGATTGCCTTTGACGTATTGAATAATTCTGCTGTTTCTGTGACAGACTCACCAACAATTATTATCATCATCTCATGCCATGTTACTTAAAATATGAATCCCGTCTCCATCAGTTTGTCAGCCCCTGTATATTTAACCACCTAACCTAAATTAAAAATCAACCTATTTTGTTTTTATTTGTTGGCCTATCAAAACTCTTGTAACCGACATGTGCTTGCAGAATCAGTTGTGTGTTCTTTAAGTGGAAACGCTCTGAGTCTGATTCTGAAGAATATGACTCAACACTCTCCGTCCCACACAAGGAGCCTGAGTATTGGCTTTGGTCGGTTATTCAAAAATTGTATTGTGTCTTTGTACTTTTATATTTTAACATGACCAACTTTTCTTTCCTGGAATGGCTGTTCAGTGTAGAAAAACAACCTTTTGCAGAAATATTCCCGATAAAAAAAAAAAAACAGAGGTAGATTTTTTATTTCCTGTCTTTGGCAATTATTAAGAGTCTGCACCACAAAAACATTGAACAGTCTCCTGTTGAATGTAAAGAAAACTTCTGATGGAGGGCTTATTACATAAAAATATTTTCTTTGGTATTATATTGATCTATTGCTTTCCTCTGCCACTTAACGCAAGAGCCAAGTGCACTACAAATGAGGTGAAATGACTGAGGCACGAAGCAGCTTCCTGCCCACATTAAAACATGAACCACTCGCTAAGTGGATGGTGCGTTCCCTCTTTGGAAAATCATGAGTATGAGGTCAATTCATCACTAGTTGGGGTATTCACAGGACACTTCAATGCTGCTGTTTTTTTTTTTTGTCTTCCTGGAAATGAACTGGGGCTTATGGGTAAAAGAAATCAACCATAATTTAGCACCTAAAATATCCATGGCTAAAGCTAACCCCAAAGCAGTGAGTGTCCCCAGCTACCCCTCCATCTCTGTGATCCTGTAAATGATAAAGGTATTGATTTTCCAGCCGCCTGAATAGAGCCCAGAGGCACACAGAGAACCACAAACAGAAACATTTTAACAGACCTGCTTTTACACCTCACTTCCACCTTAACTGAATGTGCTGAACACAATTTAACGTTTAAACAAAGAGAAAAAGGGCAGGACCTGCCCCGGGAAACATACGGAGCCTGAATGAGAAATGGTCATTAACAGCCTGTACCCAAAACACTGAACTCAGTCTAAAACACAAACCTCCTCCTCCCCATCGTCTTTCAGTGCTGCCCTGCCATCACCTGTTTGCACCCGGTCAGCCCTCTGCTCACACACACAATGGCAGGCATCACCTGTTTGCACCCGGTCAGCCCTCTGCTCACACACACAATGGCAGGCATCACCTGTTTGCACCCGGTCAGCCCTCTGCTCACACACACAATGGCAGGCATCACCTGTTTGCACCCGGTCAGCCCTCTGCTCACACACACAATGGCAGGCATCACCTGTTTGCACCTGGTCAGCCCTCTGCTCACACACACAATGGCAGGCATCACCTGTTTGCACCCGGTCAGCCCTCTGCTCACACACACAATGGCAGGCATCACCTGTTTGCACCCGGTCAGCCCTCTGCTCACACACACAATGGCAGGCATCACCTGTTTGCACCCGGTCAGCCCTCTGCTCACACACACAATGGCAGGCATCACCTGTTTGCACCCGGTCAGCCCTCTGCTCACACACACAATGGCAGGCATCACCTGTTTGCACCTGGTCAGCCCTCTGCTCACACACACAATGGCAGGCATCACCTGTTTGCACCCGGTCAGCCCTCTGCTCACACACACAATGGCAGGCTGCCTCCATTACATCTACAGCGGTGGGGGTATTTCTCCTCCTGGATGGCCAATGCATTTGATCTTTTTCACTATTCAGAATGATTACGCTTTGGTTCAGACTAACTGAAATGCATTTTGCAGCTTTCAAACTGCACTGCAATGTACTAAACAACCAAAGCAAATATTAATATGATTTCAGTCTTTACCCAATATTTTGATTAATAGTGGAGGCTGTCAGGCAACATCTGCTATCATCTCTGACATGTATTACTCCTCAGGGTAACACGTTAAAGTGAGTTACTTTGTAACTTCTGCTAACAAGAGGTTATTGCTGAATTACTGTGATGTAGGCCAAATTGAGCCACCATTAGTGATTCTTAATTACACAATGCAGTTACAAGGTATCACAAGACCAGACGGAGTAAATGTTAATTACCATGTATTCTGTGTTACGCTGGAAACCTACATAACGTAACTATAATGTAACATGGGTGATCCTGTTTCAGATGCACATTTATGAACACAGGCACAGCTATATATAAAGTGGTACCCATGAAAAGGGTGAAGGAACACGACATGAGCAGAGAGAGCTCATGCCCCACAGATGGATCATAAACTGTAGAAGCCGTCAAGAAATACTCAATTTATGGACATCCACTGTGTCAAATTTAAAATGGAACAAAGAACATCTGAGGCCAATTTAGTATTTATTATTACAAAACAACAAAAAATGCATGATGCTTAAAAATATGCTCTGTGGCATCGTTAACATTAACGACTAAACATTAACCTTAAAACATGAAGCAGCATCACAAACGCTAAGGCATATCTCATGCATGTGAGTGTATTATTGGGCTTTGAGGATCTCGAAAATAAATTTGACAGAATGTTTGACATGGGTAATAAATGTGTGCGGGCTATGAAACACTCCCGAGTGGCTGCCATTAGTGGCGTGTCTCAGCGGATCCTGTTTTCAGTGTGCTTAACGGTGGAGGGCAGAGAGTGATTAACGATCCCCCATAGCCATGCAGGACAGGATATCACCACTCACAGCATTCCACTGCTGTTCCCTATAAGAACTCTGGTTCTGGGAAAAAGTTGGTGTCTGTATGAGAGGGAGGGGGGAAAAGAGAGAAAAAGAAATTGGACGATGCACATGGATGGACATTGGTCTCTGGAGCTTGTTGTGTTAAATCTGGACATCTTTCATCACCTGGCAAGAAAACAAAAAACAATTCCAGATTTTACTCAGAAAGCCTGAATTCATCAAAGAGGCAGGGCAAAAAGGGGTGGGGGCAAAAAGGGGGCGGGGTATAAAGAGACAGGGCATAAAGGGGTGGTGGCAAAAAGGGGGCAGGGTATAAAGAGGCGGGGATTTTGTTATTTTGCAGCACCTGCTGAGCACATGTGCAAATGGGCCATTTTAAGGATGAGATGGGGGCTTTCAAATTGAACATTGTATCTCTCTGTGTTGGGGTATTTGTCCGGATTAAGTCACATGTAAGGAATAAACCAGGCTGTGCAGTTGTATTAAAATAAACTGTGATAGGGTGCTGTGATGCAAGTCCGAGGTGAGGCCCAGGTAGTTCATTTTCTCACAGGTGCACAGTCTGCAGTGTTTTATTATGCTAGCACCATAACTGCTGCCAAAAGTTTACTCACAACTTAAAGAGCATTGAATGTACATGTTTTTGTTACTCACCTGTTATTTTGGTAAGTTTTGGTTGTAAATAGAATCTTTAATTTTATGCACCATAAAATTAGGAAAAGTATATATCAGGGGTCTTCAAATAGATTTGACCTGGGGCCAAATTCCCAAAGAGGAAATACTCTAATACTAAACCAGACTGCCCCAGGCATAGATGTCTTTATAATCCCATTGTTCAGAAATGCTCACCTGTAATTTATACTGAAACAGTTGCTGTTGTAATAGAGTACTTAGAACATTCAATGCATCATATCCTAAAGAATTAAAGGCCTGCGGGAACATTCAGAAGAAAAGGAGGGATGACAAAAGACAGATACATTTAAAAGTGGAATGCCCAGAGGGGCAACTTATGTTCCGTTTCAGCAGAAAAAGAGAGGGAGTTCAGCGCATTGCCTTAATAACGTTCTGCAAGTTCCTTTAAAAATCAGGTGTGGTGCATTGCCTATTTATATCAAAGCCAACGGGAGCAATAATATCACACACCGCTCTACCCTGTCTGTTGTAAATTGTTGCCTCACATTTTATGAGAAGAACTTTTACTAATGTCACCAGCTCCTACAAAAGAAATGTTTTCTGTAACTGGAATGATTATTTCATGCTTCCAGTTATTCTGTCTGCATATCAGTTTCTGACATTCATGTTTAAGTGCCTTTAGATTTAAATTTGGGCTGTAAGTGGAGGCTATCCAGAGGCGTTTCTGGTTAAATATCTGGCTCAGGGGGAAAAGGCTCCAGTAGGAGCTGAACCTGCAGACTCTCGTTAATGAGCTCAGCTCTCACTGTTTTACTACATGGCCACCCATCATGCCCTGTGCATCCATATGTTTTCTAAATATAGGGCTCCTGAAATGGGACTCTGGCTTTAACCAAAGAGACAGAAGAAAAAAGGGAAGGAGGAGCTGGAGTAGCTGCTCTGGAGTAATGTTGGGTGGCAGTGTAGTGTTATGGTTATGGAGCAGGGGTAAGTTCATTTCCATTGCATTGCAGTGTAGTGTTGTAGTAATGGAGCAGGGCTAAGTTCATTTGCATTGCAGTGTATTGTAGTTGTTATGGAGCAGGGCTAAGTTCATTTGCATTGCAGTGTAGTGTTGTAGTAATGGAGCAGGGCTAAGTTCATTTGCATTGCAGTGTAGTGTTGTAGTAATGGAGCAGGGCTAGGTTCATTTGCATTGCAGTGTAGTGTAGTGGTTATGGAGCAGGGCTAAGCTCATTTGCATTATATTGCAGTGTAGTGTTATGGTTATGGAGCAGGGCTAAGTTCATTTGCATTGCAGTGTATTGTAGTCGTTATGGAGCAGGGCTAATTTCATTTGCATTGCAGTGTAGTGTTGTGGTTATGGAGCAGGGCTAAGTTCATTTGCATTGCAGTGTAGTGTAGTGGTTATGGAGCAGGGCTAAGTTCATTTGCATTGCAGTGTAGTGTAGTGGTTATGGAGCAGGGCTAAGTTCATTTGCATTGCAGTGTAGTGTAGTGGTTATGGAGCAGGGCTAAGTTCATTTGCATTTGTTCAGCTGAATTTCAGACACTTGCAGCCTCTAATGGCAAATACAGGCTGTATTGTCCAAGCAGTACAGCTCAACACTGGCTTCACATTGTTTTTCCATTTATTTATTTGCTACAACCAAGTTTCATCAGTTTGAAAAGTTTTTTTTAAATGTTGCTCAAATTAAATGTTGAATGACTCACAGCTGTGTGAGGTTGTGCAGATTTTGTTTAGAGTAGAAACATACTGGACCAGCCAGCCTGATACTGCGGGCCTGTCTCAGGAGTCCTCTGTTTGCTCTTAATGCAGGTGTGAGCTGAAAAGTGGGTGTGTTTCTGTTCCCTGAAGATAAGAAACTTGAACAAACTGATAAGTACATGCCAAAAGTTCAAATGAAATACAGTTACATTTATGAGACGAAGATAAATAAAAAAAAAAGTTTAAAAAGTCAGTTAAAAATATGTCAAGCTGTTTTTTTAAGCTGTTTTTTAAAGATGAATCAATTTCATACAAACCCAGGCGGCAGAGCAGGGCTGACTTTCACCCAGCTCCCCAAGCAGGACAGAATGTCCGCTGCAGGCAAAGACGGGCCCCTACTGCAGCTACTGCTGATGCTACAAGACCCCGGGGCCCAACTGCAGCGTGTGCCAAAGGTGCCCTCTGCCGTTCCTCACAAAACAACCTCCCCCCCCACCCCAGCCTCTGCTCCCTCACACTGTGGGACGTTTCCCTCCACCACTTGGGGGAGGGGGGCACATGTCCCAGCTCCTAGGCTCTCATAAAGTTGTACGCAAGTCTTACGTGGTTTTTCCAGCAAGAGGAGCACGATCCTCTGTCGGACTGTGTGGCTGCTTTAGTGCGCAGGCTGCAGGTTTTTCCACTTTTCCAAAATGGTCAAACACCTGAAGGGATTTTTTAGACTTGACATGTTTTCAATAAGCTTAAAAAACGGATTTATTTCTGATTCATATTTTGAGTTTGGGTCGATATACCCCAGTACCCTGACAAATATCCAGACCTTTCAGATATGTTATTGATTAGATTCCTCTGGATATATGAAACATGGTCATTTCCTATGTCCAGATATTTCTGTGACCTATATGCCAGTATAACGATTTCTGGATGTATTACTTCATGCGTGGAATAATGACACTATGTATATGAAATAAATTAAAAACATTTCAAACATGTCTGGTGCAAGTACATTCAGAATATGTCCTAAAATGCTGCCAATGCATGGATATAAACACTAAAACATTTCTGTGTATTTGACCTTTTTGCCCAATGGTGTACTATTTTTTGGTTTGAGGCTATTTTTGTGCATACACTGTAATGTTTCTGAGAGGTCAGTAACTTCAGGGTTCCCATAAAAGCCACCAAAATGCTAAACTAGTGGATTGTAAAAAACTAGTTATTCTGTTCCATTCTGTTCTACTTTCATAAGGGATTTTATCAATTCCATAGAATTCAGAACTGCCTTTTAAAATGAGATGGCCTCTCTCCTTTGCTTGCCATGTTAAATCCAATAGTGTGACATGGAAGAGCATCTTGGAGTAGAGTACATAGAGCTGAATGACACCCTCCTGTCACATTTATAATCCTTTTCTCTGTTCCCCGCTCAGTCCTCGGTTTGTCTTCCTTAATCAGAATACTGTACACCAACGAAAGGCTTTATCCAATTAGTCTGGCGAGCACACTTAATTTTATCAGTCTGCTCTCTCTTTTCCCTCTTATAGTTATTAGGCTATTATTATTGTCTGTTTTTCCTCACATATTAATTTCTGCTTCACCCTCCTGTTGTATTGCTGATCAAATTGACCTGTATTTTTCAGCTTGAAACCTGGGGGTGTATTCAAAATACAAAAAGATAATGATTAATTTTATGTGTTTGCAACAGCAACAGCAATGTGCACACACACACATGCATGCATGCATGCATGCACACACACACATGCATGCACACACACACACCCAATCTCACCTGTAAAGTGTGAGAAACTGCAGTAATTAGTACTCTATGCCTGGAGCCTTATATTTCACAAAGGAAAACGACACTGACACTCAGCACAGGAGGAACGAACATCATAGGGGGTGTGGTTATGGATCCCACACACACTGCACTCTGCAGACAGAGGAGCTCACTGTCAGTGGGTTAAAGAATGATCCAGAAAGATGGCAGGCCAGAATGGCAGCCCTTGACCTCCATCAGGACAGTGCAGGCCAGGAGGAAGAGTCAGAAAAGAAAGACAACCTGCAGAACAGTTCTGATCATGATCATACATTGGGAGGGAACTGGTAAAATCCCTCAGCGCCCAACCCCAAGAGAAACCCTCAGGTCCAAAAACGGACGGCAGAAATATAGGATGGTCATTTCCCTCTAATATTTACCAGGGAACACCATGAGCTGCAAACACAAGCAGCTCCGGGGCCACCAGGACAGCTGGGACTCATGTCACACAGATAAAGTCTGTTTCTGAGTCAGCCATTTCTGATTCAGCTCAGAAAGTAGCTCACCTGTGAAATGCAGGCAGGCTCATATTCACAGCCAACATGTCTCTAGAGACCTTTTGTATTTTATATCATATTTGATAACTGAGTCTGTGCTTGTGTCTATTTGTTTTTTGTCTGTATTTATTAAAATGGCACAAATACAAAACGATGCTAAACTAAAACATAAGAAAAGTGTATTTTATATCAAGTTATGTGTATGTACAGAAAAAAAAGTTTGAATTAATTAATGAAAAACAAGTGAATTATCATAAGGGAACCAAGATCTTGGGTTACACTAAATACGATTAAATTAGTACTAGCAGGGCATGTTTGCTTTTTTGCTAATTCTAATTGATTTAGCATCAGAGATTATTACTTTTCCAGACAGTTGAACATAACCGGAGGGTTGATATTTTATGAATATTTTATGTTGAAGGTTAGGCAATGAGATCAGGGACAGCCCATCCTTTGACTGTAGTGGTTTAAAATGGCAGACAGTGCCTGTCACCACAGTGGTGCATTATGGATCTCGGTGTGTTTCAGGGCTGTAGACAGGGAGGAACTCAAACCCGGCCTTGGTAGCATAGTGACAGGTATTCATCACTGTGTGTGATTTCTTATCACAGCTTTCGTAATGGGACCACATTACAAATTTGATGGAGAGACCAGTGAAGTTTGTTTTAGACATGAAAGAGGTAAGGAAATGATTAATGGCTACATTTTATGGATGCTGCTCGGTCACTGTTGTGTTTGGAATACACATTTACCCAAAATTAAGTCTGCTTCCATAGGTCAGATCATCAGAGAATGAGAGAGAGTGGACAGAGAGAAGTACCCCATAATACTATAACATAGGAACGTAGGAAGAGAAAAAGAGTGGAAAAGAAAAGTACCCCATAATACTATAACATAGGAACGTAGGAAGAGAAAAAGAGTGGAAAGAGAAAAGTACCCCATAATGCTATAACATAGGAACGTAGGAAGAGAAAAAGAGTGGAAAGAGAAAAGTACCCCATAATACTATAACATAGAAACGTAGAGAGAGAAAAATCAGTCAGCATTCCGTGTGCTTTGCTGCCATAGACAGCTCGATACGGAAGTCCCAGCTAAATGTTGCAGAACTTACAGAAATTGCTTATATACATGCCTAGCTTAAACTGCACAGACCTTAGAGAACCTGCTTATGAATATACACTCTGCAAAGATGTATCAATTGAAGACCAAGAAAAAAGAACATATTGAGCTGCAAGCTGGTCAGAACAAAACAGGCATAAATGTTCTCAGTGGATGTGAAGCTGATTATTGGGAGCTGAACATGACAGACTAATCCTGCTCATCTTTTCTATAAGTTATACTGCTATTCTTGAAGAACATTCCTTACTTTCCAAAGTACAATTGTTGCTGTTTGTTTGTTCAATGATTGCTTCCCGCTGTACTGAAATATAATCACATGAGGCTTGAGGCATTGAGCTGAATGGAAAACATGCCTGAGCACTGATAGCTGCCTGTCTGTCTCTCTGTGACAATTGGAGTGAGGCAATTATCTGCTATCATTCTCACTCCTCTGTAAAAACTGCACCATTACTGTTACTCCGGAGGAAACAACACATTTTTATGCTTTGAATACCAGCAAAAGTATGGCAGCTAACTCAAGCACAGGCTCTGTGTGGGTGTTACCCTGCACTGATATAAGTGATGCAAGAATGATCTGGATGGTAAGGCATATGGTTACCAAAATGAAAGAAAATACAAAATGTCTGATTCCTAAAATCCCTGAAGGAAAATCACAGCATATTTTTCCCAAAGACCCAGCTGTACAGTGTGGGAAAACTGAAAGAACAGTTCACTCGTAGTGTGTATACCCAAAGCAGACATGCGTGTGCTCTTGCAGTATTTGTTTCACATGTGAGGTCACAGCACAGCAGAGCGGTATGATGGTCGTTGACACCTCTCTGTGGTTGCCGGTCTCAGGCCCGTATTTACGTTATGCGCTGGTACGCCATGGGGAAGGACTGAGAGGAGGGGGCAGCGAGTGGTCACCACATCCTGTCCATCAGGACCAGGTAGTTACCGCCGTCTGGGGGGAGCCCTTCCCTGCGTCAGAACAAACCAAACCAGTGGGGGGGCTCCCAAGAGTGGTGTGCGGGGCGAGGAACGACTCCGCGCTCCGCAAAGAGCCTGCCAAGGACAGACGTCAGCCAAGGCGTCCTCCTGGGACAGACACGCACTGACTGAAGAAGACGTTGCCCATGACAACGATGGCTGGGCAGCCCTGGCAGTGTCTCCGAGGAGCCGTCATGACGCTAACATAACCCGATCACAGAGGGTGAGAGTGCACTGAGCCTATAAAGACCTGCTGAATGGAAATATGGAAATAAGCTTCACGCTCTACTCCTCTCTGAGAGAAGAACTGTAGAGTATAAATAAATGGAAGCAGCTCATTGTATCTCACATGACAAGCACGGTTTCCGGTTCCTCCTCTGCAGCATGTCTGTAACGCGCAGGACTCCTCGGCTGCCGCGCACCATGTGTTTGCTTGATGATCTGCAGCTACTGGGGCTGAGATGAGCTACGGGCTGGACAGTGCTGCCGCAGGCCTGGAGGAAGCGCTAGCCTGATAAACGGAGATAATGAACTACATGTGAGATTCCCCTCACTGGATCATGTCCTTACTAATTAGGAGACTCTAGGGAGACTCAGTTATTCAAGAAGATGTTCTAGGCAAAAAATATCTGGAGTCCTGTCTTTTCAAAGCCCACTCTTCAATTTAAAATGTCTGCCATAGTAACACTTTTATTTAACCAGCACCAAAGGAATAAAACCATGTAATAATATTAAAATAAAACTTTAATACTCCTGCTGTGGGGCCCCAGAGAAAATTAAAGCAAGGAAATGTCATCCTTGTCATTCTGATTAGTGTGTGTAATATCTGTGCTGGCTGATTTTAGCATGGGAGAATGGGAACAGAATGGATTAGAACTGATTTATTATTTCTGTGGTTTTTACTCCTCAGTGTTTCACTCTTCTACAGCACAGTGTCTGGATCTGAGGGTCCTTTTGGTGTATATGAATGTGAAACCAGATGATGGCTCTTATTTACTTGTGCAGTGCTGACTGCCTCTCTGTTAAACTGTTATGAACTTGAATATTCAACAGATGTAATGTCATTTAGTAATGTAATATGATTTGATGATTGTCAAATATTATTCCAAGGATTTAAAAATGTCCACTAGCACAGGCAAGGAACCCAAAATAATTTATATTATTAATTCAGGGCTGAATTAAGGGTATTGAAAGGCAATATTAAGCATATAATTCTTCATTATGTTTTCAGTATTTCATCTATAATTTCAAATTTGAGTTGAAACCAATTCAAAGTGGGCCTCCTGACTGACTGAGTCGCTGTAGTCATGGTTACCATGGATTTTTGGGTAACCGCGTGTCCCTGCTGAGCTGAGGGGTGTCAACGCGAGCCTGTACCCCCACTTTGTTATTTTTTTCTTTTTTTTATTTTTGTTATTTTTTGTTTAAGTGAATGCACTTAAACATACCCTGCTGTGAGCTTGATCTCAGCCATATCCACGCAGCCCTTTCCCACAACAGGGGGGCTCCACGAACCCTCAGAGTGCTGAGATATGTAAAGTAAATGAGATCCATCATGTCGATGTCTATCTGTTAACATCTGAAAAACCCTCATTTAAATTCTTAAAACAATATATTAAGGTTATCTTATTATAAACATTTGATTTAAGAGCACAGCTATGTCTTATCTTAGCTGGAGTGTAATCTAGCAGTCTAGTACTCTTGTCACCAAGTTGTAGACCTATAGAATGTGTGGATGAATAAGGTGACATTACAGCAAAAATGGGTGGGGCTACAAGTGTTTGTCAGTCACTGATCTGGTTCAGCCAATGAAAAGACTGCGGTTTACACAGGAAGCAGTGGATGCAGTGTGCACAGGAAGCAGTATGTTTACACACAGCCCTAAGTGTTGCGCTGCAGGAGGGCAGGTCCACCCCTGATTCCCCCATGTAAGTCTGCACTCTGCCAGAGGACCCACTGCGTTTCATTCTTCTGCTGTTAACAGCCTCACCTCCACGCCATAGTCACATTTTATATTTCCCATCATAATTATATAAATGAGTAATTACACAGCCAGCCTCAGCACTCCTCAGAGGTACAGTGCGTCCCTGTGTGAGAGCTGTTAAATTAGTAAGAGCTCTAACATATAGCATATAATATTCATGTGATATCTTTATGAAATATGTCACTGCAATAGCATCTACTGACTTTACAGTCAAACTGTAAGATGATCTAATATATTTTCTAATATATTCAAGACGATCCGCTCATAAAATCTTTATTAACGTAAGAATTTATATATGCTTTAACCAGTTTATGATGTAATTTTGTGAGAATCCTATATGCACACTATGTGTTGTCATTACACTTTATTATTGGTGTTATTACCCAGTTATTACAACCCATTAGACCAGTACACTCACACTGCCACAAAATAAAATGCAAAACCTTAAACTGTCCGTATAAATCTCTTTTACTTGCTCTTTTTCATTGGTAGCATATCATTGTTATTCTGCTAACTTCACTAATTGCCAGCTCTTGTCCTCGGATCTAAGCTCGTCATATAATGTGGGTCCTTGGATTTAAACTCTTGTTCTAATAAAGGAGGGCTGCATTGAAGCTTATGGCAGCTCTTCTCATGTCAATGCATTGTTCACAATGTGGTTATTTCAGAAGGTTCAATTCTATATAACTACAGTTTGACAAAGTAAGAAAAGCATGTGGCAGCTGATCAGCTGCTGTTTTTGCTGTATAAAAATCTTTTTTTGTGTGGGGGTGGAGCATGAATGGGAATAATAAGCGTAGAGTCTGCATCCCTCAGACAGACGTGGGAGTGCGTTTCTCACAGTAAATGATCTGGTTCATACCCACAGCGCATTCGCCTCCACTAACACCGCCGCCCCCCCCCCGCCCCCCCGGCCCTCTCCGATTCCCCCATGATAGCGGCATGCAGTCTTTCCCCCTGAGGAGAGTGTTTCAGTCCAGAGGAGCGCTCAGCCGCTCCTGTCCTGTCGCTCTGTTCCATGTGTCAGCGTGCATTTACAGCGCATGTGATCACGATGAGGCAGGCAGGCACTGCAGGCCAGAGGAGGACGTGGTCCACTGGACGTATTGGCAACAAGTAAATAAGAGCACAGTTTGTGAGCTCTTACGTGGACCCGGCCTTACTGGAATACGATGACATGATGCATGGGTTTGTTTGTTTCCTGTCTCCAGATTTGAGTCATTTAGCTCCATACGAAATGGAGCGTCAGCAGCCCTTTCGCGCTTTTACACAACAACCGACATCTGTGTGCAGATCTCAGCCAAAGGTGACCTTTCACCTTTTCCATTTACATACAACAAGACTGACAGGCTCGGCCTTTCTCATTGGCTTACACAGATACACATGACTCTTATTGTTAATTATGTGTAACATCAGTCTGGATTAGGCTATCTGTTTCACAAGAGAATAATAATAATAAAGTTCAATAAATAAAAATATAATTCAATGAGAAGAGCTTTTGCTAAAACCATAACACATATCATTATACATGTAATAATTATGTGTAGCGCATACATGCATGTTAAACATTAAGGTCTAATGTCTCTGTTCTTTCACGTTTATGGCAGAAAAACATTCATGATAAATGAGAATTGAGAATAAGGAGAAGTGTGTCATTGGGAGCACACAGACCAGGTAATCTGGACTTTTAAGGTCAGCTCACAAATACTTGCTTTGTTCGTTCAGATATTTACCCTGGTTTCTGAGTGTTTCTGATCTCAGTGTAGCTGCCTGTAACATTGACATTCATCCAGAAACTCAGGTGAGAGCTCTGTCTCTCTGGCACACGTTTCGCTGTTTAAACAGCCCTTTTCTTCACATGTTTTTTAAACGCCAAAAGGTACTACAAATTAGTACTGAGCTGCAAAGTGCCTTTCTGGGAACCCTTGTTTGGTTTGTTTTTAATAAAGTCTTACAGAATTACTGTCAGAGAGCATTTTCTTCCCTTTTTTTGGCAATCCTCTGTCAGGTTGTGCTTTTTCGCAAGCTGTGAGAAATATTTTCACACACTTGTGATGGAATGTGTAAAATGAAGAGCTGAGAACATTAGCCTGTAGGGAGAGATAAGCATCGGGCTAAACACTCTCTGGATCTGGAAGAAAATATATCCACCCAAGCCTGTCCCTTATTCTGGTCACATGATCTATGTAAAATGCCCTGACACACACATGCTGGCACACCTCTCCATACATGTGTGCAGCCAGTCACAGTCTCTTTCTCTCTCTCTCTCTCTCTCTCTCTCACACACACACACACACACACATACTGGCACACCTCTCCATACATGTGTGCAGTCAGTCACAGTCTCTTTCTCTCTCTCTCTCTCTCTCTCTCTCTCTCACACACACACACACACACACACACACACATGCTGGCACACCTCTCCATACATGTGTGCAGTCAGTCACAGTCTCTTTCTCTCTCTCTCTCTCTCTCTCACACGCACACACACACATACTGGGATGAACACAAAACTATGTGCTCACACTAAGGGCGTGTCAATGCGTCAGCAAATACAAGCACAGCGAGGTCATCTTAAGACTGTTTTTGGAGGAATCCATGCTCATGAAAAGGAATTCAGAGACAGTAGAGAACTGCTTTGCTGGAAGGTATCTGTAATTCAGTTTTAATTGGAAACACCACTGCCATTTAACACATGGAGGCTGATCAGAGAATCGACAGCCAATCAGCTTCCTCTGCTCTCTGATCCTCCAATGACTGAGCTGCAGTCTGCCCGTGGGACGGCTGTGGGGGAGGGCACAGTGGAGACACTGCTGGTCACATATCTTATGCGCCAAATGAGCAGTTTCAAAGGAGTGCGCTCTCTTTGTTTCTGAGACATTTGTAGTGAGTTGGCCAGCATTGTGAAGGGTCTAATTTCATTCAGCTGGCTGCCTGTATCTCAACTGATACAGGCATTGTAAATATTCAGTGAATATATTCACGGCATTTCATAACAGAAGAAACGTCTCATAAAATTACCCTTTCTGATACTGTGCTGACACAAATAATAAAGCTTCCATCACCATATTTTTTAAAATGTTTGTATGAGCTAGAGTAGAGTTGGAATATTGCTTGTTCTCTCAGTTACGATGGAAATATGATGGCAATAACTAAAACCTGTCAATCACTAACTAGTTTAACCCAATCAAAGACATTTCTTTGCGCTGCAAACCGCTGTGTAAGGTCAGTGGGTCTGCCCCGCCCATATTTGGCACAGGAGGAGGAGCATGATTTCAGAGCATGCCCATTACTGGTGTGGCTGGACTCACAGCCGCACTACAGACAGGCACTTTCACCGTGTGCGCCACTCAGGGGCCCCTCAACCAGGATCTTAATAGCTCCAGTTAAAGTTACTAACATGTAAGCACTGTGTTTCCTTTTCCCAATATCTGGATGCAAGGTCAGAAATGAGAATGTAGCAGAATGAGTTTTCAGATGTAACGTGAGACAGGTAACAGCAAGCGTATTAACAGCAAGCGCGTTCAGAGAAAACCTTTCGCAGTGGGAGAGCCATCTGGAGTTTAACTTCATTCCTTGAATTCCTGCTTGTGTTTCTCTCTCACATTGCTGTTGCCACAGTATCATCCAGGGTATTCAAACTGCCGCACTGTGTCTTCAGTGCCTAATTACCCAGCCTCCTCAGCTATCCGAATCACCCAGCCTCCTCAGCTGTCAAACCACTGTGCTGCGGAGTCAAAGACAAGCATGCTCACATGAATGGACCAATCAGCAGGGCTTTGAGACCTGCTGCTATCAGTGACCTCTCCAGTTCTCTGCTTAGACAGGTGTCTTCCTTTTTATCCAATATTTATGCCACTGCTTGTTCATCTTCATGGGAGTAAAACATGGGGCTTTCTCTCACTGGAAAAGGTGCGTGTGTGTTTGTGTGTGCGTGTGTGTTTGTGTGAGCGTGTGTGTGCATGCTTGTGCGTGTGTGTTTGTGTGTTTGTGTGTGCGTGTGTGTATGTGTGTGTGTGTTTGTGTGTGTTTGTTTTGGTTTATCTCACATGATTTGATTGACAGGCATGCAGAGCAAATAGACATGTGCATTACACACACTGTAGATCAGCAAAGCAGAAAAAAGGGGTACAGTCCCTCCTCCGCTGCAGAACAAAGGGGTACGGTCCCTCCTCCGCTGCAGAAAAAAGGGGTACGGTCCCTCCTCCGCTGCAGAACAAAGGGGTACGGTCCCTCCTCCGCTGCAGAACAAAGGGGTACGGTCCCTCCTCCGCTGCAGAAAAAAGGGGTACGGTCCCTCCTCCGCTGCAGAACAAAGGGGTACGGTCCCTCCTCCGCTGCAGAAAAAAGGGGTACGGTCCCTCCTCCGCTGTAGAACAAAGGGGTACGGTCCCTCCTCTGCTGCAGAAAAAAGGGGTACAGTCCCTCCTCTGCTGCAGAAAAAAGGGGTACAGTCCCTCCTCCGCTGCAGAACAAAGGGGTACGGTCCCTCCTCCGCAGATTCTGCTACTGATACTGTGTTTTTTCAGGACCATGAGGGAGTATTTTGCTTCCGACTGAAGAAAACAATTTTGGGGCATGATTGGTGTAGTTTGGGGTATGAATGGTGTAGTTTGGGGTATGAATGGTGTAGTTTGGGGTATGAATGATGTAGTTTGGGGTATGAATGGTGTAGTTTGGGGTATGAATGGTGTAGTTTGGGGTATGAATGGTGTAGTTTGGGGTATGAATGATGTAGTTTGGGGTATGAATGGTGTAGTTTGGGGTATGAATGGTGTAGTTTGGGGTATGAATGGTGTAGTTTGGGGTATGAATGGTGTAGTTTGGGGTATGAATGGTGTAGTTTGGGGTATGAATGGTGTAGTTTGGGGTATGAATGGTGTAGTTTGGGGTATGAATGGTGTAGTTTGGGGTATGAATGGTGTAGTTTGGGGTATGAATGGTGTAGTTTGGGGTATGAATGGTGTAGTTTGGGGTATATATGGTGTAGTTTGGGGTATGAATGGTGTAGTTTGGGGTATGAATGATGTAGTTTGGGGCATGATTGGTGTAGTTTGGGGTATACACATACACACACACACACACACACACACACACATACACAAACACACACACACACGGTCACAAACATACACATACTCACACACAGTCACACATACACGCACACACACAGTCACACATACACAACACACACACACAGACACACACACACGCACACACACAGTCACACATACACATACACACACACACACACACACACAGTCACACACCCACCCACCCCCACACACACACACACACACACAGTCACACATACACGCACACACCCACACTCACACACACACACACGCACATACACACACACACACACACCCACAGTCACACACCCACCCACCCACCCACACTCACACACACACACACACACACACATATGCACTCAAAATAAAACACATTTGTGCATACGCAAACAGGAATGCACATACACACCTGAAACATGTATCCTGTATTGCAGAATAAACAAGGCCCAGAAACAAATAAAACTGAGAGTGTGATGAACTCTAATTTTAAAGAGAGCTCTCAAATTTGAATGGTGAGCCACTGTGTGACTGAAAGTAGTTCTTTGTTTGATTGCTGGGGGGGGGGGGGGGGGGGG
>JAFBMS010000142.1:248485-334261 GCA_019788955.1 Albula glossodonta
AGACCCTGCTGGTGCTCAGAGCTCAGACCCTGCTGGTGCTCAGGGTACAGACCCCTGCTGGTGCTCAGAGCTCAGACCCTGCTGGTGCTCAGGGTACAGACCCCTGCTGGTGCTCAGGGTACAGACCCCTGCTGGTGCTCAGGGTACAGACCCTGCTGGTGCTCAGGGTACAGACCCCTGCTGGTGCTCAGGGTACAGACCCCTGCTGGTGCTCAGGGTACAAACCCTGCTGGTGCTCAGGGTATAGACCCCTGCTGGTGCTCAGGGTACAGACCCCTGCTGGTGCTCAGGGTATAGACCCCTGCTGGTGCTCAGGGTACAGACCCCTGCTGGTGCTCAGGGTACAGACCCTGCTGGTGCTCAGGGTACAGACCCCTGCTGGTGCTCAGAACTCAGACCCTGCTGGTGCTCAGGGTACAGACCCCTGCTGGTGCTCAGGGTACAGACCCCTGCTGGTGCTCAGGGTACAGACCCCTGCTGGTGCTCAGGGTAGCCATATTGAGTCTGTTTCAGACGCCGGAGGTCCAGCCAAAAGAATCAGCAGTGCCGTTGGGCCTCTCAGTCAGCCCTTTCCTCTGCCACCTCTCCCGTCTGCAGCAAGGCCCAAAATGGTGCATGGATAGGTTCCCGGTCAGTTTGCAATAAGCAGGTCCGTCTCCTCCTGTTTTCCGCATGGTCGCGGCGGGTTCGATGAGCTGCAGCCCACATTGGTCTGACAGGCCTCCCCACCCAGGCCAGCGATCTCTCCTGCCAGACTGTTTACTCCTTGGCTTAAAAAGTCCATAGTTCAAAACAGAGACCAAAACCCTCGGTCAGAAAGAAAAGCAATAAAATCTCCAAGCAAAACAGAGCGGGTTTTTGTATTTCTGTTGAAATGTCTCTTTGCAGGTGAACCTGAACAAAATAACGAGCACACAAAGGTGATGCTGCTGCCTTCCTTGTGGGTTTGCACAACAGTTCGAACATTCCTAAAACTGGATGTGTTTGTCTCTTGGAAATTGTGATCTGATATTTAAGCTTCATGGCTTTTAGAGTCATGGGGTCATGCTGAACCATTATTGACTGGTTCAAAGTATTTTCATTCAGATCCATTACTGTAAATTGATTTTCATTCTGACCTCTCAGGGACATTAGAACAGTTTAATTCATTCACTTGAGTGGTGATCATGTGGAGACTGTCTGTCAGGGTAATCCTGATTCTGACCCTTGACTCCAGACCCATAGTTTAAGAAGCGCTGCTCTTGGCTAATGCTTTGACTGCGGTCTCTTAGTGTCTAGGGCCAGTGTGCATGCAGGTGTTTGCCCTTTTCCTCCCTCTGTATACACGAATAACACTACCCCATAGATCAAATCTCACTCAATCTTTTCCTTTGAAGATAGAAGAGGAGTTTATGGATGTCTTTCATATCGATGTTCATCAAATATGATCATTGGGCTACGTGGGTTACGTGGGTTACGTGTGTCCGGGAGTAAAAGCCATGTGAGACAGGGCTTCCATTCTAATGAGAGAACGGCCTACAATAGATTTGTTTCTACTGCCAAAAAAAGGGTCCCTACAGGGCTGAATGTCAGCGGCATCATCCCAGGATAGCACTTTCACACGTCTGTACCTCTAACTTCACCTCCGTGATGGAGAGGACCCTCTGGGGGTTTTATAGGGAAAAGGACACTAATTCTGAGTACAGTTTGCCTTGCTTTGCACTGGGTGTACAATATTCTGCTTTAAAGATATTAAGTATTAATCGCTGAGGAGAAAGCGTTTCCATCTTGCAACACTATGGGCTGTATTTGAATGGCCCACGCTCATTGCGCCGAGCTCAAACTGGAGTGCAGTATGTTGAGTGGTGATAGCATCAATCACACACAATGCACCATCGATTACCCTCAAGCAGAACGAGACAGTTACATGGTTAATGTCCAAACGGCCATAAAACGGGGCCCTTGAGCAAAACTCTTCACCTGAATTGCTTCAATAAAATGTTCAGTTTCATGAATGGATAGAGTATAAAAAATAAAAGCTGTGTGATGCAATATGAATAAGGGTGTCCAATAAATGGCTTAGTGTAATAAGCTGCTTAGTCATATGATATCTGTTCAGGAGACAGGGACTGAAACACAGGTAATGGTGTGTGTTTTGTGTTTAGCTCATGTAAGTGGATGGGGTTGTATGAGCTGGGCAGAGGTCCACCCTGCCAGTATGTGTTTGTGAATAAACAGCGGCAGGAATATACATGTGCCTGCAGAAGGCCTGCTGTGCTGCAACAGTGTGAGTTGATTTTGTCCCCCTTTGCCGCTACCGTACAGGCGTAATGATGGCTCATGACAGGCGAGGAGAGCGGAGACAAAAGCAATTTCACAGGGAGCAGCAGAAATGGAGACGAATGCCGTATCCCATGCTGCTCGCCATTATTCCGAGTCCTTTGAGCTTCATAATGTTCAGTGAAAAGATTTACATTTCCCCGGAAACGAGAAACATCCCGAGCCTTACTGATCTATGAATGACTACTTTTGTTTTCCTTTTCTTTCTTCACTCTGTAATGCAACAATTTCCTCAAAATCAGTTGACTCAAGTGTTGCAGATCAAGTCTATTAAGATACCGAGGGTGCATGACGTTTTCATTTCGGTACAGTTTGAGATGTTTTTGTTTTCCATTTTCCCCTCCGGTTTGGGCCCGTGCGCGGGAGATGGTGCGGATTAATGAAACGCGTGTCAGCCTCTTTCCTGCCTCTCTTTACGGCAGATGCTTTTTATTGTGCAACTGAAAGCCATTGTTTACATCATCTCCATTTCCTCGCTATTTCCTACTTCTGTTTTTTTCCCTCCACATTCTGAACGCGATCCACGTTACCGTTTTGTGAGATATTCCGATTATTAGTTATGCTCGTTGAGTATTCCACTAAACATAGATGCTAAATATCCCCTGCAGAGCCTTTCTGAGCCCTCTGGTGCGCGGCAGGCTGGAGGAGCGTGTCATGTCACATGGTATTATTTAGCTGGGCCTGCATCCAGACCTGTGCCAATTTGTTACGGATCTCAGCACACAAAAGGAAAAAAGGAAAGAGAGAAGCTCAGACTCACGCAGAGGAATGCGATGTCACGGGCACCTGCTTCGTAACCGGAACTGCCTCTGTTCAAATGGTAATCAGGTTGGGTTTTTCTTTTTTTCCCTGAGACTGGAAAAATGTGCAATTCTGCACAAACTGAAGCTATCGCTGGGCATTCAGCTATGCAGAGAAGCATCAGTGTGGCCACCTCCCGTAGACTGGCAACGCAGCAGGTTTAGCAAAGTATGGAGTATGACGACAAGAAAAAGGGCCTTTTCTCTGAAACATCCCTAACTTTCAAATCTAAGGGCGGGCAGATATAGTTATCACATACTCTCCAGACGATGCTGACAGAGCATGACGGAAAGCCACAGTGTAGCTGTTTATCAATATTTCAGTCAATAAAATGTTGTTAATTCACACTGATGGCTTTATCACAGCTTTGCTGCTGGAGAGTGTGAAGCCCTCTGGCCCCTCATACCCCTATAGTTACTGAAGTAAGTGCTGTATTTGGGAGTCTGGTTTCAGCCAGCTAGAATTTATGATAAAACTTATAAAAATGATTTTACTTACACTTTTTGCAACTCCTATATAATCTATTGCAGCATATGCAGAATTTTATCACTGGAATGAAAAGAGATTTGATACATTTGTCAATGAATAAATGTCCAGCGCATTGGTACTTTAGAGATGCGAAGCTGTAAGTCAGAATCACATTTCTGTTCGTGTCAGCAGCACCTACACAAGCACCCGTGCTTCAGGTATTTAGCAGAGTTCAGCTCCCTCCATGGAAATGAGTATAGGGTTGCTGGGTGCTTGGGGTGGGTCAGGGAAAGTACCCAAAACACCGGCGATGCCCTGATGTTCCCCCCCCCCCCCAGCACTGCTGTTCAGATCCGCCCCTGCTGAGAAATCACACCGAGCGTGCTCAGCAAATACAACACTTTGTCTCACCGACTGGGCCCACAAAGTCACTAGTCCGTTGTTTTCAAAGCAATTACAGACTTGTGGCAGCGGAGCTGATGGGGCGTTCATCTCTCAGGCAGTCTCATTACGCAGCGCAAGCCTTTCCTTTTGTTTAGAAAAACAGAGCCTTATACCGGCAGGGTGGAGATGGACAGAGTGCAAATATTTAAAAAATGTAAGGCCTGACTACGGACTTTCTCTGTGCTGTGAGTGTGCGCTCACACGCCCGACCATCAAAATCACGTTACACTTCCACAGCGTTTCCTCTGGGAATCTGATCAGCGTTATAATTTCTGCTATAATTTTTCACTCCATTTCCCCAGTGCTCATCTGACATAGGAAAACTGTGCATATAACTTCAGAAAGTTTGAGACTTAAACAGGCCTGAGGAAAATGAGATTTTCTGTTGTATTGGGAAGGTGCCCATTAATATTTTCAGCATAAGGTTCTATATTAATATTTCCAGCATAAGGTTCTATATTAATATTTTCAGCATAAAGTTCTATATTAATATTTCCAGCATAAGGTTCTATATTAATATTTTCAGCATAAGGTTCTATATTAATATTTTCAGCATAAGGTTCTATATTAATATTTCCAGCATAAGGTTCTATATTAATATTTTCAGCATAAAGTTCTATATTAATATTTCCAGCATAAGGTTCTATATTAATATTTTCAGCATAAGGTTCTATATTAATATTTTCAGCATAAGGTTCTATATTAATATTTCCAGCATAAGGTTACATAAGTGCTTATATCTGTTTATCACTTTGGAGCAAACTTGACCTGAGGAAGACTTCAGTCTCAGAGCGCTTACTGTCAGGGCTGCATATTCCACTCTCAGTTGTGGGGACCTCACTGGGCAAAAGAACAGCGGGCTTATTCAGGGACCGAACACTTCAGCACAACCTCAGTCCGCTTCATCACGCCATCCATGATTCACGCAAATGCACTGATTATAACATGTCAGCGCTGCGGTAGATCTCCTTAAATATGTAAATCATGTCAACAGAGTGATCCAATCAGGCAGTAATTACCAGCATGGATCAGAAGAGCCTGGGATGCAGCACTGGGGAGCAGTCTGCCCGCCTTCAGCACGCTGTGTGCTTCTGACAGGCAGTACTGGGGAGCAGTCTGCCCGCCTTCAGCACGCTGTGTGCTTCTGACAGGCAGTACTGGGGAGCAGTCTGCCCGCCTTCAGCACGCTGTGTGCTTCTGACAGGCAGTACTGGGGAGCAGTCTGCCCGTCTTCAGCATGCTGTGTGCTTCTGACAGGCAGTACTGGGGAGCAGTCTGCCCGCCTTCAGCACGCTGTGTGCTTCTGACAGGCAGTACTGGGGAGCAGTCTGCCCGCCTTCAGCACGCTGTGTGCTTCTGACAGGCAGTACTGGGGAGCAGTCTGCCCGCCTTCAGCACGCTGTGTGCTTCTGACAGGCAGTACTGGGGAGCAGTCTGCCCGTCTTCAGCACGCTGTGTGCTTCTGACAGGCAGTACTGGGGAGCAGTCTGCCCGTCTTCAGCACGCTGTGTGCTTCTGACAGGCAGTACTGGGGAGCAGTCTGCCCGCCTTCAGCACGCTGTGTGCTTCTGACAGGCAGTACTGGGGAGCCGTCTGCCCGCCTTCAGCACGCTGTGTGCTTCTGACAGGCAGTACTGGGGAGCAGTCTGCCCGTCTTCAGCACGCTGTGTGCTTCTGACAGGCAGTACTGGGGAGCAGTCTGCCCGCCTTCAGCACGCTGTGTGCTTCTGACAGGCAGTACTGGGGAGCAGTCTGGCCGTCTTCAGCACGCTGTGTGCTTCTGACAGGCAGTACTGGGGAGCAGTCTGCCCGCCTTCAGCACGCTGTGTGCTTCTGACAGGCAGTACTGGGGAGCAGTCTGCCCGTCTTCAGCACGCTGTGTGCTTCTGACAGGCAGTACTGGGGAGCAGTCTGCCCGCCTTCAGCACGCTGTGTGCTTCTGACAGGCAGTACTGGGGAGCAGTCTGGCCGTCTTCAGCACGCTGTGTGCTTCTGACAGGCAGTACTGGGGAGCAGTCTGCCCGCCTTCAGCACGCTGTGTGCTTCTGACAGGCAGTACTGGGGAGCAGTCTGGCCGTCTTCAGCACGCTGTGTGCTTCTGACAGGCAGTACTGGGGAGCAGTCTGCCCGCCTTCAGCACGCTGTGTGCTTCTGACAGGCAGTACTGGGGAGCAGTCTGCCCGTCTTCAGCACGCTGTGTGCTTCTGACAGGCAGTACTGGGGAGCAGTCTGCCCGCCTTCAGCACGCTGTGTGCTTCTGACAGGCAGTACTGGGGAGCAGTCTGCCCGTCTTCAGCACGCTGTGTGCTTCTGACAGGCAGTACTGGGGAGCAGTCTGCCCGCCTTCAGCACGTTGTGTGCTTCTGACAGGCAGTACTGGGGAGCAGTCTGCCCGCCTTCAGCACGCTGTGTGCTTCTGACAGGCAGTACTGGGGAGCAGTCTGCCCGCCTTCAGCACGCTGTGTGCTTCTGACAGGCAGTACTGGGGAGCAGTCTGCCCGTCTTCAGCACGCTGTGTGCTTCTGACAGGCAGTACTGGGGAGCAGTCTGCCCGCCTTCAGCACGCTGTGTGCTTCTGACAGGCAGTACTGGGGAGCAGTCTGCCCGCCTTCAGCACGCTGTGTGCTTCTGACAGGCAGTACTGGGGAGCAGTCTGCCCGCCTTCAGCACGCTGTGTGCTTCTGACAGGCAGTACTGGGGAGCAGTCTGCCCGTCTTCAGCACGCTGTGTGCTTCTGACAGGCAGTACTGGGGAGCAGTCTGCCCGCCTTCAGCACGCTGTGTGCTTCTGACAGGCAGTACTGGGGAGCAGTCTGCCCGCCTTCAGCACGCTGTGTGCTTCTGACAGGCAGTACTGGGGAGCAGTCTGCCCGCCTTCAGCACGCTGTGTGCTTCTGACAGGCAGTACTGGGGAGCAGTCTGCCCGTCTTCAGCATGCTGTGTGCTTCTGACAGGCAGTACTGGGGAGCAGTCTGCCCGCCTTCAGCACGCTGTGTGCTTCTGACAGGCAGTACTGGGGAGCAGTCTGCCCGCCTTCAGCACGCTGTGTGCTTCTGACAGGCAGTACTGGGGAGCAGTCTGCCCGCCTTCAGCACGCTGTGTGCTTCTGACAGGCAGTACTGGGGAGCAGTCTGCCCGTCTTCAGCACGCTGTGTGCTTCTGACAGGCAGTACTGGGGAGCAGTCTGCCCGTCTTCAGCACGCTGTGTGCTTCTGACAGGCAGTACTGGGGAGCAGTCTGCCCGCCTTCAGCACGCTGTGTGCTTCTGACAGGCAGTACTGGGGAGCAGTCTGCCCGCCTTCAGCACGCTGTGTGCTTCTGACAGGCAGTACTGGGGAGCAGTCTGGCCGTCTTCAGCACGCTGTGTGCTTCTGACAGGCAGTACTGGGGAGCAGTCTGCCCGCCTTCAGCACGCTGTGTGCTTCTGACAGGCAGTACTGGGGAGCAGTCTGGCCGTCTTCAGCACGCTGTGTGCTTCTGACAGGCAGTACTGGGGAGCAGTCTGCCCGCCTTCAGCACGCTGTGTGCTTCTGACAGGCAGTACTGGGGAGCAGTCTGCCCGTCTTCAGCACGCTGTGTGCTTCTGACAGGCAGTACTGGGGAGCAGTCTGCCCGCCTTCAGCACGCTGTGTGCTTCTGACAGGCAGTACTGGGGAGCAGTCTGCCCGCCTTCAGCACGCTGTGTGCTTCTGACAGGCAGTACTGGGGAGCAGTCTGCCCGTCTTCAGCACGCTGTGTGCTTCTGACAGGCAGTACTGGGGAGCAGTCTGCCCGCCTTCAGCACGCTGTGTGCTTCTGACAGGCAGTACTGGGGAGCAGTCTGCCCGTCTTCAGCACGCTGTGTGCTTCTGACAGGCAGTACTGGGGAGCAGTCTGCCCGCCTTCAGCACGTTGTGTGCTTCTGACAGGCAGTACTGGGGAGCAGTCTGCCCGCCTTCAGCACGCTGTGTGCTTCTGACAGGCAGTACTGGGGAGCAGTCTGCCCGCCTTCAGCACGCTGTGTGCTTCTGACAGGCAGTACTGGGGAGCAGTCTGCCCGTCTTCAGCACGCTGTGTGCTTCTGACAGGCAGTACTGGGGAGCAGTCTGCCCGCCTTCAGCACGCTGTGTGCTTCTGACAGGCAGTACTGGGGAGCAGTCTGCCCGCCTTCAGCACGCTGTGTGCTTCTGACAGGCAGTACTGGGGAGCAGTCTGCCCGCCTTCAGCACGCTGTGTGCTTCTGACAGGCAGTACTGGGGAGCAGTCTGCCCGTCTTCAGCACGCTGTGTGCTTCTGACAGGCAGTACTGGGGAGCAGTCTGCCCGCCTTCAGCACGCTGTGTGCTTCTGACAGGCAGTACTGGGGAGCAGTCTGCCCGCCTTCAGCACGCTGTGTGCTTCTGCAGCCATCAAAGCACAGGGTCTAGACACAGTAATACAGCACTTTATTTCATACAGAAGCGCGGGTCACTGCTGCGGCAGTGTGACACATTACAATATCCCACTTTGTTTCTCTCTCTACTATTCTCAGACAAAATATAAAATAGACCTAATCTTTTTCTTGGAGGCTTCATCCTGTATTGTGTGAGGAACATGCTCATAGAGAAAATAAGTGAGTGTTTTGAAATGTACACCAGTTGTGTGATATCAGAACTGGGCTTCGTTGTGATAGACCAATCATGTTTAACCCTCTGTCTGCACAGTCCTGACCCTTACCTAACCATAGTCCAACCACACCTTACCATAGTCCATCCACACCCTACCATAGTCCATCCACACCTAACCATAGTCCATCCACACCTTACCATAGTCCATCCACACCTTACCATAGTCCATCCCCTGAAGCTGGAGCTGGCACACTGTTTTTCTCTGTTCAGTCCGGAGAGACCATTGCCTTTTTCACATCGGTGCGATGCATTGTCTTTGAAAATTTTTACCCAAAATAACTTTACACATTTGTTTCAGAGATGCCCTGCAATGAATTAAAATTGAAATTGATATAGCCATATGGAGACTTTAAGATAAATTAACCACTGAAATGTATATGAACATTTATTTCAGCATGTATGCGTAAGTTAGTACTTTAGTGAATACAAAATGGAAAACAAAACGAAATAAATAAGTAACTGTTGATTGAAAAGCGTCATGCTTGTTGACTTCCAAAGCCATTTCTAGTGGTCATGCTTCCAGTAACTCCAGACCATAATTAATAAACTGCGATTGGATTTCTGAGCGGATTCTCCAGCTGCCATTTATTTCTGCTTATGTTTGTTGACAGCACAGCTGAATATACGACTCATTCACAGGGGTTATTTCAGTCCTTCATGGTTGGTGCATCTTCTGAATTTCCCATTGCTGCTTGTCAATGACGTCTACAATTGGACAATCACAACGTCAGTAATTCATAAAACATTGACGTGGTGGTGTTGGTTGGGAGGAGCTTTGCATCTCGTTAGCTTTTAGCAGTTCATAAGAGTACGGTCTCTGATTACCCTTATTGTGATTTTCACTCAGAGATATTTACACACAACTTGAGTCAAAATTAGACGGCACATCTCCAGATCAAGCCAGGAATACAATACAAACAGAACAATACCCCACTATCTGCAGGACAAAAAAATGCACTTTAATCATTGTTTTTCAATTTACAAACAGTTTTAATGACATGCAGATTTTCAGTTTAGGTCCAAATGACAATATGAGGAGTCACAGTACCGCACAGAGCTCCCTGTAAAGCTCATGTTTATGAGCTGTAAAATGCTCAAACAGGCCACAGCCTGCTGTTATCACTCTATGACAGCATTATGGGAGCTTTTACACAGAAACCCCATGCATCTGTCTGATGAGCTGTTCCAGTGCTCCAGGACTCACAGGCTTTTATTTATTCTCTCATTCTCAGTGCTTTTAAGAGGACCTGTTTACAGAAAATGTGCCGAAAGATGCGCTCCTAATTTTAAACCCAGACAGGCCTGAAGTGCAGCACAAAGGCATTCAAAGCAAACCCATAAAAAACTAATTGACGGTTTCTAAGCAGGTGGAAACTCACAGTGAGGTGCCAGAGTGTGATGTTGAGCTGCGCAGACCGGCTGCTGCGTTCATTACGCAGCTCTAATGATGCACTATCTGCTTACATGCACACTGGCCACTGTGTTTTCATCTCTCCCAGCCTGGCCACATCTATTATTTACTTATTATTTATGGGCTTTGATCTGTATTTGTTGCATTTTTTTGTTGCCTGGAGGCTGTTGAGATGATGCACATTGTATTTGAGTAATTTTTTTAGACGTCTAAAAGAGTTTTGGCAGCAAGAGAGTGAACGGAATGCTTACAACTGGCATTTGGCAACAGCACTGAACGGCTGTCCTGGGGGAGACGGCGGTCAGTCAGTCAATTACTGACTCGAGGGGTTTGAAAGTGAACGGATTTCAGTGACCTCCTGCCCCTTCAGATCAGGCAGCCCCCATCCATCACTCCTCTGACTGCATGTGCATTCTGAGAATGCCAGAGTTTCACACGCCAGTTTCACATGTTAGTCCTCTAAAAAGAGGGACTCATTTTGCATTCTAATGGTTCTTTGAATATGATCATGATTTGTTGTTCAGTGTGATTGAGAGGACAAGATTATTTTGAAGTTGAGAACATGGTGACCAGCAGCATGTAACAAGCACACTTTCCTATTGAAGGATGAAGTTTTGGCCGTTGCCCTGCAAGGGGAACATCATTTCACTGGGGAACAGGAATCACGTTACTGAATACTTATGAGTTTATTATTTTAAATGCTGAAATTTAAATTAGCATTGCTGAACTGAGCTACTTTTCTGAAATGAGAGCTTGTTGTCACATGACCTGGAGCTTGTTGTCACATGACCAGATTCATGTAGAAGCACAAGCCCTGGCTGTTTCCCACACTATAGATGAGTCACCATTCACACATGCTGTGTGCCCCTGGAGGAATGAACTCAAAGTCAACATGTGAACGGTTCATACAATTTGCAGGTGCCCAATTGGGCCAGAAGAGGCTGCTAGAGAGTGGTGAACAGAGGATTTTATCAGGCTTTCCTCTTAATCTTCTCCACATGGCTGAGCCAATGTGGGCCTCCTCCCAGCCCCGCCTTACCCTAATGGGGCAATGTGGGCCTCCTCCCAGCCCCGCCTTACCCTAATGGGACAATGTGGGCCTCCTCCCAGCCCCGCTTAACCTAATGGGACAATGTGGGCCCCTAATGGGACTCAAACTCCCACACCTGGATGACAGACAGCATCTGAATGAGCAGCATGACAGCCCACCTTTCATATTATTGTCATTATTAGTTCATTAATAAGTTCATTATGAGATTAATATGCCAGTTGCTACAGTCGTAATATTTCATGTTATGAGATCACAACCAGTCATAAAAATGCGTATGTAAAAACTGACATTTGTCAAATCAAACTTGTTCATTGAACTCTGTTGTCTGTTAATTTTTCTATTTTTTGAACTGGAGGTAATGGGGGAAATTACATAACTGCAACAGAATGATCACCAGAATGTCACATCTTAGATGCTGTATTTTATTCATCTATTTTCAAAACACTTTTTTTGTGTGTCTTTCAAGGTGGATGCAGTTTTCTTTTTGCTACAACAGCAAACAATTGGCAATCTGGGATGAAGGATGAAACGACAAAAGCCAGAGTGATTTTGCGGGAGTGCGTGTACAACAGCACAAAGCCAATTTGTGTGGAGACAGACGCTGCTTGCTGAGGTGCCCTTGATGTTGTCTGTGGCCTGCTTTAAAGTGGCATGGCGGCATGGAGACGAAAGGCTGAAAATGCCAGACAGAGAGAAAGAGAGATGTGAACTTTTAGGGAAGATGATCAAAGCCAAATGTTTTACCCAGGAGCGCTGGCTTCTGTACGCTATCCCAATATTACAGCGCGTCCTTCATCACACGGCGCGGCCTCTCTCTCTAACCCCATCATTGGGCACAAATAATGGCGGCTGTAGCCAATTTGTCACAGAACGGCTGTTCTTGTAATTACAAATTACGAAAAGTAACTGCTGAAGTTTCCCCTGGGAAGAATAAAATTATTCTTTCCCAAAGCACTGTACTGAGAGAAAACTTTCTCTATACAATTATGTCACAATTCACGCCATTTACAATCAATATTCTCTGCTGTATCCCAGTAATTTAAACAGCCACTGACTCTTATTGCTGTAATCATGCAGGCACACACAAATGTGTACTGGCAGAATGAAGCTGGTCTGTGATTCAAGCCCTTGCCCTAAAATAACCTTATATTAAAATATAATCCAGCATTAATTCAGCGCTGGACTGCAACAAGGTGACTCATTCAGATTCAATTTATTGTGATATAGTGCAAAATTGATATGAGAGGCCATTTTTTACAGAATAGCTCAGGGACTTTTCAATGTTATTGTTGGGTACAGCATAATGCAATTATTTCTATGGTTGGAGTTTTTATTATATTTGTTGATGTTTTACAAGTTCTCCCTGGATTAGCAGTCTGTCCCTTTGTGTTTCTGATTCACCTCTGTTCACATGGTCTAAAATCTAAATCTATGTTTTAAATCTAAATCTGTCCTACAAATCATGCAACCAAGGTTCAAAAGGCAAGAAGTTTAAATTTCCTGACCTCTGACTCGTGTTATTTTTTTATCATTATTACTCATTTCCGTGGTTGAGACACAGTACAAGGTTAACTCCAACAACTTTCATCCTGGAATATTAAACGTGATTTCATCCAGCTCAGACAATCGACCCAGGCAGAGTCCTGTACCCCACTTTCAGCCCAGGCAGAGTCCTGTACCCCACTTTCAGCCCAGGCAGAGTCCTGTACCCCACTTTCAGCCCAGGCAGAGTCCTGTACCCCACTTTCAGCCCAGACAGAGTCCTGTACCCCACTTTCAGCCCAGACAGAGTCCTGTACCCCACTTTCAGCCCAGACAGAGTCCTGTACCCCACTTTCAGCCCAGACAGAGTCCTGTACCCCAGTTTCAGCCCAGACAGAGTCCTGTACCCCACTTTCAGCCCAGACAGAGTCCTGTACCCCACTTTCAGCCCAGACAGAGTCCTGTACCCCACTTTCAGCCCAGACAGAGTCCTGTACCCCAGTTTCAGCCCAGGTAGAGTCCTGTACCCCACTTTCAGCCCAGGCAGAGTCCTGTACCCCACTTTCAGCCTAGGCAGAGTCCTGTACCCCACTTTCAGGGAAGACGATCAGAGCCCGACAATGTTGACTGGCTTTGATTGATGACACAGTTCATGTCAAGTCCTGGTTGCTCTCACAGTTTTTCTGATATGAGTGAAAATTGTCACATACATTTTAAAGAGTGAACACTGTCATAAAATGTAGATGCATTTTTTATGAAAATGTTTACTGTCTTAGATTTTCTTCTTCAAAAATGTTCACTCTCTTAACGTTGCATTTTCATATAGGAGCTCAAATGATTTTGGAGGATTTTCCAGCAATGGTGTGAGATAATTACAGTCAGGCTTTTTTGAATTTGGGGGAAGAAATAATAAAAAACACTTAAGAGAATAAGAAAGTTCTTGCTGAAGCCTTTGATTGCGAGGAGAGCTCCCTGTTGTGACAGCTGAAACTGATGCTTTTGTGGTTGATTTAGTTTTTCGTCTCCAGAAGGGTTATGACTCCTGAACGCAGCGGCATATAATTTCACAAAACATCCCTTTTTTAATTACGGTTCTGATGAAGTTCACCTCTGCGCTGAAGATGATTCCAGAGTGATGTTTCTGTGTGAGAAGCCTGAATCAATCATTTCATTTCTATTGAATTAAGCGTGACTTCTGCCACAATTACTGAATTCTTGAAAGATGGAAATTGAAATGGTCCCTCTTTAAATGGTCCCTCTCAAACACAAGGTCACTTTAGCAATATATGAACTGATGACTATACCACAATACTGTTTCTACTGTAAACCATTGATATCGAAACAAAACAGTGCAATAACAAAATATGCAAGTCTTTGATTAAAACTATGAACATAAATTTCCAAGCAAAGATGTTTATTCCTGACCTTATATTCATGTTGTGCTTTATATACATAACAACATTTGCATTTCAAAATAAAAAAAAAAAAAAAAAATTGATGTTCTGGGAAATTTTATTCAAAATCCATGGCTTCCAGAACAGTCAGAAAAGTTTTGTCCTTTAAAAGATCTACACATTAGCTCAGTTTGTTAAATGGCACATACTTTCATGGGCTCTGATTCAAGCTAACTTGAAATCTCTCCTCTGAGGAAAAATCTCACATGATCCAGCCAGCTGGCAGAGGGTGCTTTGGTGTGATATTCAATAACTGCACAGAAGGCCAGTTTTAACATTGTGATTGATAAAAACAATACATGAATCAAACATACCGTTACTATGGTTTCAAAACAGATTAAGGAATTATCCCACAAATGCACCCAAAGTGGGCCATGGAAACAAAGATATTTCAGAAACTTTGGGATGCAGAGAGAGTGTCCCCTCTGCCCTGTGTGCCCTCAGCCCTGTGTCCCCTCATCCCTGTGTCCCCTCTGCCCTGTGTCCCCTCTGCCCTGTGTCCCCTCATCCCTGTGTGCCCTCATCCCTGTGTCCCCTCTGCCCTGTGTTCCCTCATCCCTGTGTGCCCTCTGCCTTGTGTGCCCTTAGCCCTGTGTCCCCTCTGCCCTGTGTGCCCTCAGCCCTGTGTCCCCTCTGTCTTGTGTCCCCTCATCCCTGTGTCCCCTCTGCCCTGTGTCCCCTCAGCCCTGTGTCCCCTCTGCCCTGTGTGCCCTTAGCCCTGTGTCCCCTCAGCCCTGTGCACCCTCATCCCTGTGTCCCTTCTGCCCTGTGCACCCTTACCCCAGTGTCCCCTCAGCCCTGTGTGCCCTTACCCCTGTGTCCCCTCTGCCCTGTGTCCCCTCAGCCCTGTGTGCCCTCAGCCCTGTGTCCCCTCTGCCCTGTGTCCCCTTCCCTGTGTCCCCTTAGCCCTGTGTCCCCTCAGCCCTGTGTGCCCTGTTAGCCCTGTGTCCCCTCTGCCCTGTGTGCCCTGCCCTGTGTCCCTCCCTGTGTCCCCTCAGCCCTGTGTGCCCTCAGCCCTGTGTCCCATCATCCCTGTGTGCCCTTAGCCCTGTGTCCCCTCTGCCCTGTGTCCCCTCAGCCCTGTGTGCCCTCAGCCCTGTGTCCCCTCAGCCCTGTGTGCCCTTAGCCCTGTGTCCCCTCTGCCCTGTGTCCCCTCAGCCCTGTGTGCCCTTAGCCCTGTGTGCCCTCAGCCCTGTGTGCCCTTAGCCCTGTGTCCCCTCTGCCCTGTGTGCCCTCTGCCCTGTGTGCCCTGTGTCCCCTCAGCCCTGTGTCCCCTCATCCCTGTGTGCCCTCTGCCCTGTGTGCCCTTACCCCTGTGTCCCCTCTGCCCTGTGTCCCCTCAGCCCTGTGCCCTCAGCCCTGTGTCCCCTGCCCTTAGCCCTGTGTGCCCTTAGCCCTGTGTGTCCCTCAGCCCTGTGCCCTTAGCCCTGTGTGCCCTCAGCCCTGTGTGCCCTTAGCCCTGTGTCCCCTCTGCCCTGTGTGCCCTAGTGTGCCCTCTGCCCTGCCCTGTGTCCCTCTGCCTGTGTGCCCTTAGCCCTGTGTCCCCTCTGCCCTGTGCGCCCTTACCCCTGTGTCCCCTCAGCCCTGTGTCCCCTCAGCCCTGTGTGCCCTCAGCCCTGTGTGCCTTTACCCCTGTGTACCCTCTGCCCTGTGTCCACTGTGCCCTGTGTGCCCTCAGCCCTGTGTCCCTCTGTCTTGTGTCCCCTCTGTCTGCCCTGTGTCCCAGTGTCAGCCCTGTGTGCCTTTACCCCTGTGCCCTCTGCCCTGTGTCCACTGTGCCCTGTGTGCCCTCAGCCTGTGTGCCCTCTGTCTTGTGTCCCCTCAGCCCTGTCTGCCCTGTGTCCCCTGTGTCCCCTGTGTCCCCTCTGCCCTGTGTCCCCTGTGTCCCCTCTGCCCTCTGCCCTGTGTCCCTTCATCCCTGTGTCCCCTCAGCCCTGTGTCCCCCTGTGTCCTTTCATCCCTGTGTCCCCTGAGCCCTGTGTCCCCTGTGTCCCCTCAGCCCTGTGTCCCCTGTGTCCCCTCTGCCCTGTGTCCCCTCATCCCTGTGTCCCCTCTGCCCTGTGTCCCTTCATCCCTGTGTCCCCTCAGCCCTGTGTCCCCTCTGCCCTGTGTCCTTTCATCCCTGTGCCCTGTGTCCCCTCTGCCCTGTGTGCCCTCTGCCCTGTGTGCCCCCTGCCCTGCGTCCCCTCTGCCCTGTGTGCCCTTACCCCTGTGTCCCCTGAGCCCTGTGTCCCCTGTGTCCCCTCTGCCCTGTGTGCCCTCTGCCCTGTGTCCCCTCGGCCCGTGTGTCCTCAGCCCTGTGTCCCCTGTACTGTGTAGCTAGCTGGCTGTGCGTCTTCAGTACTAAAGGTCATTTATGGCGTGACAGTTGTCCCACTGCAGCTGTAAATGCAGGTAATAATGTAGCTGAGCAGTAATGTAGCCAGCGTCTCCTGAGTTATTTATAGAAGGTAGGGGCAGCTCTCCTTATCTTTCTCACAACCGCAACCCTCCGTGTGCTGCCTGAACACCCCGCAGAATGGATCACAAACCAACCCAGGACTGAGATTACCTATACAACACAAACCAATCCAGGACTGAGATTACCTATACAACACAAACAAACCCAGGACTGAGATTACCTATACAACACAAACAACCCCAGGACTGAGATTACCTATACAACACAAACAAACCCAGGACTGAGATTACCTATACAACACAAACAAACCCAGGACTGAGATTACCTATACAACACAAGCAAACCCAGGACTGAGATTACCTATACAACACAAACAAACTCAGGACTGAGATTACCTATACAACACAAACCAACCCAGGACTGAGATTACCTATACAACACAAACCAACCCAGGACTGAGATTACCTATACAACACAAACAAACCCAGGACTGAGATTACCTATACAACACAAACAAACCCAGGACTGAGATTACCTATAGAACACAAACAAACCCAGGACTGAGATTACCTATACAACACAAACAAACTCAGGACTGAGATTACCTATACAACACAAGATTGGCAGGGCAAATAATCATGCAAAAAAAAAAAACCTGCCAACAGCACACCTGTTGTTAAATTGAAGCCAGGACTGGATGCTTATGAGCAAAGAGGTGTTATTCAGTCATTTAAAGGCCAACTGTGAAAACACGATCCCACTGAGGCAAAGCAGAGGCGCGTTTATCGCCTGGTCTTTGTCTCTGTGAGGAAACGAAGACAAAAACCTATCCCTGCAATTACAGATCCTCACTTTGAACTTTAAACATCTGCTCCTTCCCTGAAAAATTAATCATTACATTGTTTTATATGGGTGAGATTATATCAGCCCGGGACGGTCATTTACAGGCTGACATATCTGCGCGCAGTCAGGCCTGTGTGTGGAGGTAAGGGGCTGCACAGCTTTCGCTTTCTGTGCCAGACGACTGCTCGCCTCACAGCCACCTCAGGGCACGGGAGCAACTGCTGTAAATGCATGCTATTCTGCCAGTTAATTACTTGCTCACTCCCAGCAGAACCGTCAGAGAGTGAAACAAGAATTTCATGCCGTTGCTGGTTTTCGATTGCGCCTGTGCTGGAAAAACATTTCTCCTCCCCTTCACATGATCAGAGCTTTGGGGAGCTGAAGTTTCTAAAGCATTACCTCCGCAGGCTGTACAGTAGAAGGCCAGATCAACCTGCATCCATGGACCTCTTAACTGGCCCCTGTTTTAGGTACTCTCTTTTTATGATTTTAATCTTGGTGGCAAGTTGTACGGATTGGAAAGACATATTGCTTGAATGTACAACACACACACAGCCAACACAACCCACACAACACACACAACACAAACAGCCTATGCTAAGTTCAAAGGTTCAGAAATATTTATAACTCAGTGTCCAACAGCAAGCAGACAGATTGCTGGCTGCAAGAACAACGTCTCGCGTCTCAACTCTCTATGGTTCAGGCAAAGTTTTATTTTCAGTGATCCAGTGGGGGATTCATGCTGGAAGTTATCCCTTCTGCTTGATTGATTGAACGCTCTCAAAAGATGACTTTATGGGTTTTACTGAATCCAAGATTAAATGAAGAAATAAGAAACATAAACTGGAGTCACTTAACAGCCTAAATGCTTGTTAATAAAAACGCATAAAAGGGCCCGCTGTTGGTCCTTTGAAGTGTAGTTTACTCAGTTTAAAAATTTAACAGTTGATGGTAACATTTGCATCTAAATATTTATCAGAATCTCTTATGAAAGGACACTTGTAAGACTATGCTTATCTAATGCAATTAAACCACAGAAACAATGTAGATTCAAGTGCAAGAGTGAGAACAAAAACATGAGTTCCAAGACTGGCTTAACCCCTGTTGTCCCTGGCGAGGCTGAGCCAATAGTTTCCTCCCCATGGTGAGCCTCAAGCCATACGCAGAAATAGCATGACCCGCCCAGGGGCTCACGCCTGCCTCCCCAGCGCAGCCACCCAGACGCCCTGCTCCGAGTTTTATCTGTTATACATAGAGTCAAGCAAATGGCTTGAATTTGCAGTTTAACGGCAGACAGGAGACTCTGTGTGATGCTATAATTCTCCTTTAAGATTTCAGCCTACGGTGCTCTTGATGATCAGACTGAGAAAAAGTAACTTTAAAATATAATAAAAATCATAGACATGCCTACAGAGTTATAGGATGATTCAGCCTCAAGCTTAGTGCTATAGTGTAGCACCCCCTTCCCGCACCCAAAATAAATAACTAAGTGAATAAATAGATGTGGAAATGTAGAAAAAATTCCAGCTCCTCATCCAATTTCATAGGTGGCTTGTCAAATGAGTCACGAAGCACCCTCAGTGGACTTCACCCACTTATTTAGCCTCCTGTTAGTTCCTCGGTGCAGAAAGTCCTTTCATAGCAGTTTAAAAGGCCCAGTCCATGATTGACAGGCACAATCAAACCCGCTGCCAATTATTAATGGAGTCCACCTGGCTGCTTCTGCTGAGCTGCGCAGGCATGGCAGCCCATGGGAGACGTAGTCCTGTTTTCCCCCGCCATAAGCTGCCATTTCCACTGCAGACGAGCAGGGCGGCCCTTAAAGGGGCATGCTGCCTGTAGCATCCTCACCCTCACCATGCAGACCTGCGGCGGCTTGGTCCATACTTGGGCCATACTCCAAATGGTGAGTGGGAAAGGTGTGTAACTGCATGGTCTGTCACTAAGCATGGCCACCCACAGTGCACCTACAATTTAATCTGACATGTAAGACAACTGCTGTATAACACTGATGGTTGGAGCGGAGCTACACTTTGGTAATATCAATCATTCACTTCTTTGAACTGACAAAAACATACTTCTCTGCACAGCCAATCAGATCAAATTGCATAATCTTTGATGCTGTGTTGCAGCTCCTCCCCCAGTGGAGCCTGACCCCCCGATCAGTACAGTATGAATGTAGATAGTGTGCACACTGGCTGCTTATCAATGATTACAGTATGGAGCTGAGATAAATGCTTCATATTGCACACATTCAAAGGCTCCTTGGAGAATATATACATGTTTTATAAACACTGGTGCTTAATTGGCCTGTATATTGATTGATATATTAATGTGTGTCTATATACCATAGACGTTAAACATGAAAATCCGAGGGTTACAGTATATATGCACCGCTTTAAAACGTAATGGCTCAGAGTAAATTGTTCAGCTATGGAGAGTGAAAAGAGAAGCAACAGAAGAGTCTGACACTGATTTGGTATTCATGGACCCGTTGAAAACCACATCAATAAACAATAACTGGGCCCAGCTTCCCACTGAGATAATTGGCTGGGTGTTTGCCTGCTCGGCTGGAGCCAGTCTCAGTCTCTCTGATCATGAGCACGGGAACACCGAAACCCCCCATACACACACAAACGGATGGGCCAATTTACAAACCCCCGATACACACAAAAACGGATGGGCCAGTTTACAAACCCCCGATACACACACAAACGGATGGGCCAGTTTACAAACCCCTGATACACACACAAACGGATGGGCCAATTTACAAACCCCCGATACACACAGAAACGGATGGGCCAATTTACAAACCCCCGATACACACAAAAACGGATGGGCCAGTTTACAAACTTCCGATACACACAAAAACGGATGGGCCAGTTTCCAAACCCCCGATACACACACAAATGGATGGGCCAATTTACAAGATGGTGTTTTTTTCCTTCTGCACCTGATTCTTGGAAGTCTATCATGGTTTTAGTCCTTACTTGCCTTATCGCAGTCCAGCGGTTTCCTTCCACACTGACTAATGAAGCTTCTTTAAGGTGTTTTAAAAGTGGGCCAATAGCCTCACAGAGCCAGAGAGATGACACAGCTTTGAACTACAAGGCTGGCCATATTAACTACAGTTAGTGAAGTTTTAACTAGATATTACTACATATAGTGAATACAACTCTTGACGTTAAGCACCATCTCTTTTTTTATTTACAGACTGTGAAATAGCCATGGGATGGCTGGTGACAAACTGTGGATTTCCAGATACAAGAACCAATTAAAGTAAGGACTCGGGGGCGTTCATTAATTAAGAAAACCATAACTCCTTCACTGAGATATAACTCCACACTGAGCTGTTTGGATACTGAGTGTTACAATTTGCATAAAGTAAAAATTTTATTCTGTCCCCCGAAAGCAACATGATCAAACAATTTGAATGCAATCAGAAGATGCCATTATTTGATTTTTAATTGTGAAAATATTAAAATGAGAATGAGAAGGAGATGCTTGGAAGTTTTTTTATATTAATTCATCTTGTTTATTTTTTAAACATATCATGAATATTAAAAGGCCCTGCTGCTGTACCCTTGAGCAAAGCACTTCACCTGTACTGATCCAGTGAAAGTGCCCTGCAGTATAATTGGGTAGTGCGTGAAAACGCACGCTGCATAAGTCCGTCCAGAGGGGCATCTGATGAACGATTGTGATGTAAATGTAATGAAAGGGAAGGAGAGACGGTGTGCCTTGCTCAGGCAGTGATGGAGCTCAGTGGTCTGTCTCAGGTGCTAACGCTGATCAGTAGATCCCAGCATCTCAGCTCCACATATTCAGCCCCTCATAGAGCGGATGGGCGCTTTATCATTTCACACACCCCCTCCCAAAGACGCGTGATTCATCAGGAGAAAACACTGATAATGTATGAAAGGTCCAATGTGCAGGGATTTCTTTGGTCTTTATAATATGGGATTGGGAATGTTTTAGGAGCTGTCCTACATTGGAAGCCTCCTACAAACGTGACAAGTTTTGATGTAAGTTGATAAAATATATTTTGGTCCTTGTGTAGAAGAGGGAAAGCCAATGATGTAAGAGTATTCTAATGTCTACAATGGACATATTTCTCTCGATTTACATCATCTGACCTCCAAAAATGACCGTGCTACAGCGTGAGTCACGAACACAGGAAATGATCTCATATGATATACACAGAGGAATCCCAGGATGTTATACTGGATCAGGATTTAATTCATGCCAGACTGCATACCAGTTGAACTCCAAATGCTTCAGAAACTGCATTGCTTCAGCAAAAAACGCGTCAAGTGAAGCCACAGCGGAATGATAGTGATGAGCTGGGCAGGTGTGGCCAGGTGCTGACTGAAGCCCCGCAGAGACGGAGTGCTGAACAGCCCTCTTCTGCCCTCACAAATGACAGGCTTTGACCACCCTGCAGGATGCAGAGGGAGCCCTCTGGGCGACGTACTCAATGCTCTTGGGGAGTGCTTCACCTCTGGACACAACCCAACGATTTACGGGACAGGAGGACTTTCAGAGCAGCTGTTGTGGTGAAGGGGTGGGGGCTGGCAGATGGGGGGGTGAGGAAGGGTTGGGGGGGGGGGGGCACGTGCATGACGGGGGGCCGGCTGGCACAGGATTCAGAGGAACAAGAGGTGCCATGGGTCTGTGTCGTTTCTGCAGAATCCATTAAGACCAAATCTGCTCTTAAATACAGTGCGGAAGCGACAGTCATTATGAGTCCCAGTGAGCCGGAGCTGACAGATAAACACCCAGCGTCAAAATTAATTACCGCAGGTCTCAGTGTAATGAGATATTATAAAGCATCTGGCATGTAATCTCATTGAATCAGGATAAAATCATATATTTAACATGCAATGACACCCAGAAATATATATATACGGATATTTATTTATGTATTCTTCCTAGACTTGTTTGCTGTCTTTTTGAAGTCGCTGCCACCCTTTTTTGCTTAAGGAGGGGATGTTTATAGTCACCACCCTCGCTCAGTTTTGGGAGGAAGGTCAGACCCCACATGCAGGTGTTTAGGGAAATAATTTGATTTGGTTTGGGAAATGGTTTGATATCAAAAGATTGCATCTTTAAATCCTGAGTTTCTGTGGAAGCGCCTGGAGAATCACTTGCATATGCTATTCAATATGATGGTTTGCTTTGGCTGATATCTGTAATAATCCACAGTAATGAAAATATGGCTACAAAAATAAACAATACTACTTCATATACCTCCTCTACTGCTAATAATTAAAAAGCTATTAAAAACTTGTAATTAAAGTAAACTACAGCACATACAATTAGCCCCTTAATTCATTCCTTTTACTTTCTTACTTTGAAATATTTCATGCTACGTTTGTTTTCCTTTTCTGACTTCTCCCTCATTTAGGTATTTATATTCTGTCATTGTGTAATTATACTCACTGTTTTAAAACTTTTTTCCTGTTGAAATAACATAAATGATGACTAGTGTATTAATCTCTCTCTCTCTCTGGGTAAGCCGCTGTTATCATTAGAGTAGATCACATTTTCCTATCCATTTTTTTTGGGAATTTGGCTTTGCCCTCACCATGATGATATCAACTCAAGACAAAAATACCAATGAGTAATTTTAGACAGTGTGTATACACTGCAGCACTGAGACACCAACCCTATCTCAGAATTTAACAGAAACTTAGAGCTGAGGTATGCCAGAGGGACTGAGTGTCTGAGGTTCAGAAGATGCATAGGCACAGAGGGGGCACAGGGAGAGAGGGCACAGAGAGGGCACAGGGAGAGAGGGCACAGAGGGGGCACAGGGAGAGAGGAGAGAGAGGGGGCACAGAGGGGGCACAGGGAGAGAGGGCACAGAGAGGGCACAGGGAGAGAGGGCACAGAGGGAGCACAGGGAGAGAGGGCACAGAGAGGGCACAGAGGGGGCACAGGGAGAGAGGGTAGAGGGAGAGAGGGCACAGAGGGGGCACAGGGAGAGAGGGTAAAGGGAGAGGGGGCACAGAGGGGGCACAGGGAGAGAGGGTAGAGGGAGAGAGGGCACAGAGGGGGGACAGGGAGAGAGGGCACAGAGAGGGCACAGAGGGGGCACAGAGGGGGCACAGGGAGAGAGGGTAGAGGGAGAGGGTACAGAGGGGGCACAGACAGAGAGGGTAGAGGGAGAGAGGGCACAGGCAGAGAGGGCACAGAGGGGGTACAGAGGGGCACAGGGAGAGAGGGTAGAGGGAGAGAGGGCACAGAGGGGGCACAGGGAGAGAGGGTAGAGGGAGAGAGGGCACAGAGGGGGCACAGGGAGAGAGGGTAGAGGGAGAGAGGGCACAGAGGGGGCACAGGGAGAGAGGGCACAGAGGGAGCACAGGCAGAGAGGGTAGAGGGAGAGAGGGCACAGAGGGGGCACAGGCAGAGAGGGTAGAGGGAGAGAGGGCACAGAGGGGGCACAGGCAGAGAGGGTAGAGAGAGAGAGGGCACAGAGGGGGCACAGGCAGAGAGGGTAGAGAGAGAGGGGGCACAGAGGGGGCACAGGGAGAGAGGGTAGAGAGAGAGGGCACAGGCAGGTTTGGGTTCCACCCTGAGCTGCTACTGTACCTGTCAAAGCCGCCCAGTGGTTCCAACAGCCTTGAAATTCACAGCCTCAATAAAACCATAAGGAAGCATGAAATTACACCCAAATGCATCACAGTGAAGCCTCTCAGCACCCAGGTTAATCATTTCAGTTTAAAGTGCAGAACGCATCAAAAGCAGCAAACGCCAAACTGGAGAAAGTAATGAGGGATTATATGGCAGTCCTTATGATGATAAATTCATTTTTTTCTGGTCTGGAAATTTGTCAGAATTTGATTTATTCTTCCTCCTCTTAGAACACGGCCTCTCTCCTTTCATCTCTTAAAAAAACTGTGTCTTTAGCTAAAAACTGAAAACTAAGCGCATGTCTCAGCTTTAAATAAAAAATGTGTTTCTTTGATGCAGAGTAATTGCTGAGAGTCTACAGAACTGTGTGATGGGTGTGACGTGCAGGCACTCAAAGGCACCGACACGGGCGAGTCACAGGGGGACAGAGATCAATGACATGGCTGCTTCACAGTGCATTCAGCCTGTCCACACCTTCTACCTGTTTCAATGAGAGAGTCAGAGGTCTTACTTCAAACATGAATATTAAAATCACGCTTTGTCAAATGGTACTTAATTCATTCTGGATAATAGAACCTACTCAGCAGCTAGTGTAATGTATCAGAAATACTACAGTGTAAGTGTTTCTACATCGTGAATATCATGCTGTGGAGTGGATAAATTCCCCCCCAACATGTGTTACAACTCGTGGTGTAAAATCTCTAATCTCACATTCTGTAACTAAACAATTTAATGCATCATGAAACTTCTGACTTCCCCCACGATTTGATTCAGTTTGAGTATTTGAAAAGATTATATCCATTTGAATACTGAATTCTCTTTTTAAATTGTATAGACAAATGTTGCCTGGATACCAGATTCCTCCTTCAAAGCTGATATCGGGTTCTTTGTGGAACCTTCAGAACACATTTCCCCACGGAGTCCCTCTCAGTATGGCGCAAAAGAGTCCAGTAGCAAATGAACTTTGACCTTTTTCTCGAGCTCTACACTTAGAGAAGAAAAATCACTTCCCCAGAATATCAGAATAATTAGACGGAAATGTAAACACTCTCCAAGTGAATTCACAAAGACACAGTAATGTAGCCCATATATGAGGAAGATAAAAAAGGGCTCTTAAGTGGCTTTTTCGGTAAGATAAACTCCCTGTGAATGGCGGTCATGCAGGGTGATGCAGCATGCTAAAGCCCAGACAATCGAGTTATCTGACTATGATCGGAAGCCGAACTCCTCAGACCATCCTGAGTCAGACCTGCATAAACTGGCTGGGGGTCAGAGGGTCAGTACTGCATCAGTACTCTCCCTGGCCGGGGGTCAGAGGGTCAGTACTGCATCAGTACTCTCCCTGGCCGGGGGTCAGAGGGTCAGTACTGCATCAGTACTCTCCCTGGCCGGGGGTCAGAGGGTCAGTACTGCATCAGTACTCTCCCTGGCCGGGGGTCAGAGGGTCAGTACTGCATCAGTACTCTCCCTGGCCGGGGGTCAGAGGGTCAGTACTGCATCAGTACTCTCCCTGGCCGGGGGTCAGAGGGTCAGTACTGCATCAGTACTCTCCCTGGCCGGGGGTCAGAGGGTCAGTACTGCATCAGTACTCTCCCTGGCCGGGGGTCAGAGGGTCAGTACTGCATCAGTACTCTCCCTGGCCGGGGGTCAGAGGGTCAGTACTGCATCAGTACTCTCCCTGGCCGGGGGTCAGAGGGTCAGTACTGCATCAGTACTCTCCCTGGCCGGGGATCAGAGGGTCAGTACTGCATCAGTACTCTCCCTGGCTGGGGGTCAGAGGGTCAGTACTGCATCAGTACTCTCCCTGGACTCAGCAGGGTGGTGCCCATGGTCATCCACCTGTTACATTCACTTATTTATATACTTTTACAGAATTTATTCCGGGAAGATGGCACAAAGCAATTAAAAAAAATCTATTGAAAATGATGAAAAACACTGGATCCAAAAAACACATTAGAACAAAACAAGTTAAGCTGTTGCTATATTCAGATAATAAAAACAATTACAATATACATACAGTAGATCAGGCAATTAAGCGAGCAAATTTCAATAAACTAACAGTTAATCTACAAAAAGCATATCTTAAATTTTGGTTTAAAGATGAAACTGCTGTAGAAAGATGTTCTAATATATAATGGCAGATTGTAATGGATCTTAGGGGCTATTACTGGAAAAGCACGATCTCCTACTTTCAGCTAGATGCTGGAATAGCCAACAATTAATTATGCAATGACTAAATAAATTTACTCTGTAAGGCAATGAAAGTGAAGTTGTCATTAGAGTAAGATTTGCTTAATACTGTGGAAAATAGTCAGAGGTTTGGCAGGGAGTGAGCTAGACAGATGCCTGTGCTCCAGTTCTGTGCTGCCGGAGTACGGTCCTGCTCAAGATGCACCTGTGGAGATGTCCAGGTGCAGGCTTTGCTAGCGCCTGGATGGGCTGGTGGAGGCGTTGTTGGTCCAGTAACGGTACCCCTGTTCCCTCAGAATCCTGGGGCTCCAGGTCCCCAGCACTGACATGTGCCAGTTTGCTGTAGAATGTGCTTTCTTTTGGTTGAGGTACTAACTCACAGCAGTCATTAAAGGTTCCACTTTTTGGAAGAGCAGGGGTGTAAACTCCAATGTCCTGCTCAAATCCCCACAAAAACTCGCTGTCTACATCTGTCCATTTTACCACCCCCAGCTACTCAGTCCCTTGTGTTCTCTGCGTACATTACATCACCAGAGCGGTATACTATGAGGCTGGCTAACTTTGATCACCATGTCAACATGCAAAAAATTTAAGAGAAAATTATAGCTCATGGCCAGATATTCATTAGCTTTTATTGTGTATTTTGAATATAATAAATTGATTAAGAGTTAGTTACATAATTTCATTTGCAGAGTTATCTTTATAATATTTACCAAAGTGAATCTGCTTCACATCACACCCCTCAGGCTGTTACTGCAAAATACTACAGTTCTTTCTCAGCTGACTTATAAGGTTAAATAAAAAAATATTTTCTGAACACAAAAAAAGCAAAAGAAAAACATTTCCAATATGGGAACTTCCAATATGGCCCCAACACAAAAAAATATTATGGCATAGAAGATAGTGCTTTAAAATCACTTTTCACTGCCTGTTTTCATCCAGATTAGTTTATCAAATTGCTCTATGGTGTCCCAGCTCAGTAGTGCTGTCATTGTTTTAGAGCTCCACAGTGAACCCGCTGTAGACATCAGGCTTGGGGGAGGAGGTGAAGAAAACCACACTGAAATCCAATGGCCATGGGCAAAGCTACAACACAGCCAATCACATCTCACCACATTGAAACCCAACGGCCATGGGTAAAGCTACAGCACAGCCAATCACATCTCACCACACCAATGGCTCAGTCACACTCAAAGCCATGCGGTGAGTCACGTGTTTTGAGGGGACACTGCATTTCGTGAGACACCCCCAAATACATGTGACTTTCTCAACATTTGTGTCCTAGCTGGAGATGCAGCTCTGTGTTACAAAGGGTCTTAAACTGATGGAGTCAAATGGCCAAATGGATTGGTTTGAAGGTACTGGTGGGTAATTTTGGTTGAAAAATATTGCTTCTTTTCTTGTTTATTTGTGCTGTCTACATTGATCTTAATGATGCTGGACTTTGAAGAATTTGGAGTTTGTTGAGAAAAATTCACTTTAAAAACTACTCCAAGATGAAAGATGCCCATAGCAGTTTTATACTTCAATTTTTCACCACAACTTTCTGTGAGAGTGCCAACAGCATACAACAAATGGAGTGACCTGAAAGTTTTTGCTTTTGACAGCACCGGGCAAAGCAGTGTGGTATAATGGCAAGCGAAAGCTGCTTTTGTTACTGTGGAGTTGCAGGTTTGATTCCCATTATTGCACTGATGTTGCACTCCCACAAGAAACTTAAACTGTATTGTCTCTGTATATATTCAGCTATGTAAGCTGATTATATGTAAAAAAATAAAATAAAAAAATAACAAACTCAAAATATAACTTGCTCTGCATAAGAGTGTCTGTAAAATGTAAAATATAAAAATAGGAATCACAGGATGACTGCATTATGAATAACATCTGGAAGAGCTAAAATAGCAAAATTCACGACAACCAATAACCACAGTTGATCAGAGTCCTTTACTTGGTAATTAAATGGAGGTCTCTGGATGTAATTTACTCTACTTGCACACCTAAGGACGAGCGCTGTGATGATAAAAAGCAAGAGCCATCCACTGCAGGGCTCATTTTCACTGCACCTCGCACACGACCAGCAGGGAGGTGTCTGACATATGATTCCGGATCTTTCAAGTGCCATGAAATGAAATCCAATTCCTGCTTTTGGCAGGTAAAGCTGTTTAAGTGCTTCCTCGATTTTTCTCTTGCAGTTCCCTCCAGAATTTGGCAGCCAATCAGACTTGGGTTGTAAATCTTAAGGCTACATTTACCTTTGGATTTTGGAGTGGCTGTTTCTTGACACTTATTTTCTTGACAGTTCTTTCAAAACAAATGTTTAGACTTGAGAAAAAACTGAAGTATTATGTTGATTTGTTGTGTTGCCATGCACACTAGGAATTACACTGTCTTCCTGGCTGAAATGATAGAGTAGTTGGCTTTCCCACAACACTGGTATCAACTGTTGTGAAAAAGGCTTCTAATAAGGGAAACATTTTAGCATCAAAGTGATTTCATTGTGCTTTACGATACGCACGAATTTGATTGCATTCCAGATATTATACCCAAAAAAGCTTCGCCATTTCAGTTATTATCATGAAGTGCAGTCTACATGGTTCTAAAAAGGTCTGTATATATGCTGTCAAACTTTTTATATTATATAAAATATTTACTTTGTGACACTAAGTGTGCTAAATAAAGACATAATTACATTTTCTTACAATTCATCCTAAATTTAGATTTTACTGTCACTTAAGATGGTTGAATTCAGGTTTTTTCCATAATGTTTATTACTCGTAACACACTGCAGTTATGGGTCATTGCCAGTTGTGTCTAAACTTTCATTACCTAACAAACAGTTTCACTGAAAGTGAATGTAAATGAACATGAGAGCACAATTACTGACATAATCGGACTGATTATGCAGTCCTGAGGGTCCTAATGCCAGGAGGTTTACAGGAAAGGGAAAGAGAGGTGGGGGTAACGTGGACTGCGAAGATTCCAAAACAAAATCAGGCTGATTGCAGCAAAACACTAACAGCTCTGCCGTTTCACATACCTTACACAATGATGTCAGAGCCACCTATCCAAAATAAAAACATCCAGATATCAAGAAAGGCAAAATGATGAACATTGCCTTGCGTTTCAGGATCTATTTTCTCTAGAAGATCTATTGTGCACAGAAATTTTGTTTCTTATGTTGACATCATGAATAAGCTCTTGGTAGTGAAAATATACATTAATTTCTAATCATTTTATCTCTGAATACACCACTCTAGAAAGAAACCTATTGATTTAATACCAGAAGTAATGCCAATCTGACAGCATGGATGTAAGGTCATTTTGTTTGATTCCTGCTATATCTGATGTATAACATTACAATTTAATCTGAGAAGTAAATTATTTGGTTGAAATTAAGAGATGAATTAAAGATTTTTAGAGTCTACAGTTCCTTCTCTATGTGTCTCTGGAGTAAGCAGGAGAGACCAAAAAACCTTTCACAGATATATATGTGAAATAAAGAAATTTGAAAAATAAAAATAACATTTAATCTCAGTGGTCTGAAATGAAACTGTTTGTCAATTATTTCTATGTAGATCACGATTTATTTACAATATCACCAGAGCGTTGAATTCAAATTTCAGTGTGAAGACCAGAATATCGGCTTCTGACGCCCTATCTTGCATAATCTGAAGCGATTTCGTTGTAAATATTTGGGTAGTTTCTCGTTTGTAACTAAACTTAAAGTGTATTAAATTACTGCTTGAATTACCATAGAGACTGCGTTGGTATAAACATGAACAGGAGAAAAAAAAAATCAAATAAATATGCATTCACGAAAGTGGAAGAATGTTTTGGCACTGCATGCCTTTACCATTGGGTGACTTCCGTGCTGTTTCCATTTTGCTACCATGGCACCTGGAGGCGATTTAATTCTCACTTTAAGTGTCCTTTAGTCTCATATGCTGCAACATAATTGCCCGTGGCGAGTGCTTCTCCGCGCGCTCGGGTTTTACAGCCGATTTGCTTCCCATATCGATACTGGAGTCAGAGAGAGAGAGGAGGGACTTGAAGGCGCAGCCTGACGGGTTATATGAAGCGGACGCTCTATGTCCACTTCAGCGTGCTCCACGCGCTCAAAGCTTTCCTCGAGCTCGCTTTGCGCACACGCTCCTCGTCTGGCTGCGCGCGGGCATCGCGTAGAGAGCTTCTCCTCTTTGGAAAGCTCTGCGACGGCGAATACTTTACTAATATAACGTTAGGACTAAACAAACAAACAGAAAAACACATCAACAAACACACAGCAGTTCTGTTTCCGAGTGTCTTTACTTCCTGACGTGAAGATGTGATTTCTCCAATGAGGATTTTAGAATCATAAGATGGTATTCAAACCTGGGGTCTCCACAACGGAATGGTAAGAACCGATTGATGTTGTACGTATATGTGATAAATAGTTACACGTTTGTCTGGAGAGGTTAATGTTAAATAAACTAATCGTAAAAGCAAGGCACTAATGTACTAACAGATCTCCCGTAGCAACTTACTTAGTGAAGGCTATCTAAACATGACACTAACTCAGAATGTGAATGCCAGGTTTGGAGTGGTTGCTATTTCAACGAATGCCGGTAGTGGAGCTGAACCGAAATTGTTGTGAAAACCGTCGAAATCCAAGAATTCTGTCATGTTGTATTCTATAACAGCAATAGTCACTTTTACGAATAGCAGTGCAATACAGAAGAGGAAGTTTTGTTCAAGAACTGTAAAGGGTATATTGTGTCACTAGTAGGTTTACCACTGTCCTATTTTACGTGTACTTGTCGAAAGAGTGCTTATGAGACGGTACTTGAAAGTCGTAATTGTAATTGCCATTATTATATTACTCTACTCTTATTATATTATATTACTACTTTGAATAAAAAAAAAAAAACAGAAATTATGTAGCCTTTTATTCTGACCAAACTGTTTTTTTTTTTTTTAAAAAAAAAAAGAATAAGTAATGAACACTGAATAAAAAAACTTCATTTTAATGAATGTCTTTGCTAAGTACAATACTCGCTCATAGAAGTTGCGAGTTTTCCATATATCAACAGGTTACTGAAACCAATTATTTTTTATATTCTACAATATTATATATTGCATTAACACCATGTCATACAGTTGTGGTAATGTTAGATTTTCAAGACAATAGCAATGTCCTCTGTGGCAAAATTCAAACGTAAATCATAGCATACAATGACATTATGTCATAGTTGTTGTTTTTTTCATCTGTTAAATTAAACAACTTGTGAAACTGAAAAAAAAAAATATCCTGTACAAAGGTAATGCTTTATAGCAGACTAACCCACAGGCATAAATACTGTCTTGAATGCAATGAAAATGTAGTATTTAAATGCCCATATTACTTGTAAGCATTCTGTACAGATTCATATCTCGGTAGACTCTATGTGCCAAATTGCATGCACATTCATACATACGCACATATGATTTTGCTATTATAGATCTAAAGTGTTCATATGATATGTTGTGTACGATGTGGTAGGAGTATTAAGAATATCAAGAGCAGCAGAAACAAAATTTGTATGTGATGAGTTTGATTTTAAGAAATGATTTATTTCTTAAATATCGTATTTGGAAGCACTTGGAGTAAGCATTTTATTCCAGCACTGAGTGAACCTTTGCAGATTCATTCCATGGCACTGGAAGCAGTTTTTAAACAATTGCCCTGAAGAATGAGATCAACATACGTGCAGCATGATCAATATGGATCTGTTTTGTCTGAATGTGCCGTCTGGGAAGATTCCAGTTTCTGGAATGGACTTTCTGTTTTCTATTTCTATAAGAAAGATGTGAACCAAAATCACACTGTGTTATTTGCCCGAACACCTTTAATGTACCAAGCCTTCATTTAACATTTCAACATGCTCTGTAATTTATTCGTTGTTTGGTACGTTTTACTTGTCTATGTCTAATTTGTTTACATGTTCAGATAATTGACACTGATTATTTAGCAAATATTAATTGCCCACAATTTTCCAGTAATTTAACATAATTACCTAACAGGAGGACAGGAAATCATTTTCTGGTTTCTCCTGTGTGCTTTTTTTCTTTTTCTTTTTTCTTCGGATTCATTCCTCCGAAACATGCCCACTCTACAGCGCTGTGGGGTTACTTTAGTTATGAACGAAGCTACACTAAGTACGATCTGAGTGATTGATATATTTTGTAATTCATTTCCTCGTTAGAGCTGTGCACCTTTCACATTGATACTGACCAGGAAGGTATGTGGCACACAATAATCCTTACTGGTCAGAATGCGACTTTTTTTGCCATGACTAACAAGAAACTTTGGTCTCTCTCAACGAGGTCTTAATCAGTGTTTGTCAGTGGGCCGTTTGACCCTTGAGCAGCTGGCAGGAGTCTGATTTACAAACCACATGTGATTTTTATGTGGCTGATTTTCCACACGCCTGTAATCAATACCTCGGGCTGCACGGCTGGGGAAAGGCGCTGGGCTGATGAATTAGCTGGAGCCAGCAGAGGAGGGAGTCCATCACCCGCTCCCATGGTGAGAGCCCGGTCAGAGTTGGGGTGCTTACGCAACGGTGAGGCAGTCGATAGCGTAGCGCGGGGTACGGACGGGATGTGTGCGTTTGATGGATAGCGTGCCACAGAGGGCCTTCCACAGGGATCGATCTTCAGACCCACTTTCAGATTGCATTAGGCAGTGTGCCCTGAGCCAGCGCTGGAGCCAAAGGTTAGGACCATAACGCGCACATTCCCAGGTTAGGCCCGTAACGTGCACATTCCCAGGTTAGGCCCATAACGTGCACATTCCCAGGTTAGGCCCATAACGTGCACATTCCCAGGTTAGGCCCGTAACGTGCACATTCCCAGGTTAGGCCCATAACGTGCACATTCCCAGGTTAGGCCCATAACGTGCACATTCCCAGGTTAGGCCCGTAACGTGCACATTCCCAGGTTAGGCCCGTAACGTGCACATTCCCAGGTTAGGCCCGTAACGTGCACATTCCCAGGTTAGGCCCGTAACGTGCACATTCCCAGGTTAGGCCCATAACGCGCACATTCCCAGGTTAGGCCCGTAACGTGCACATTCCCAGGTTAGGCCCGTAACGTGCACATTCCCAGGTTAGGCCCATAACGTGCACATTCCCAGGTTAGGCCCGTAACGTGCACATTCCCAGGTTAGGCCCGTAACGTGCACATTCCCAGGTTAGGCCCATAACGTGCACATTCCCAGGTTAGGCCCGTAACGTGCACATTCCCAGGTTAGGCCCATAACGTGCACATTCCCAGGTTAGGCCCGTAACGTGCACATTCCCAGGTTAGGCCCATAACGTGCACATTCCCAGGTTAGGCCCATAACGTGCACATTCCCAGGTTAGGCCCGTAACGTGCACATTCCCAGGTTAGGCCCGTAACGTGCACATTCCCAGGTTAGGCCCATAACGCGCACATTCCCACTGCCACCACAGGAAAACGGCAGAGGTTCCTCCACAAATACATAAATGTTTTCACCCCCTTTTCTGCAGTCTTCTAATCCTTACTAACTGAGGCTGGGAAACAGTCAAACACACTTAATCTCACAGAGGGCATACACAATAAAATCAAAATAGATTTTACATTAGTACATAAGTTTATCAGAGTATTTTCGGTTTTACTGGAGACAAGAAAACATGTGTTTGCGGATGTGTTCTTCCCATAGTAAAATGCAATGGAATATGGCCTTTAAGAGACTGAATAATTTTTAAGGGTACTGGCCTGGCTTTTTTGCTGCTCGGATGCAGAAAGCAAACCTTAGTCCAGACTGCCTCTTAAATAGTTTGGGTTATGTGTTTACAATATTGTTTTGTTGATAAAGAAATGGCATTATATGGAAGCGAAAGGCTTGGTAATGAGCTGGAACCTGTGAGGTTAATCCACTGTGTTTTATTTCATCTTCTGTGTGGAAAGAACAGTATCACAAACGCCCCTTTAAAGAGACAATTAACAAGTTTGTTCTCAAGAGAATTTATTTTGGAAAGTTAGCAAAGGCAGATTGGTTCACCCTCATTTTCCATGACAAAGCAAAGTGTTGTTGTTTGACTCGTCTTTCTGTTCGGTGGGAGATGCAGCTGTGAAGGCAAAGCAAACCTGTTTCTGACATAAAGCACACTTCTGACCTGGCACTTTGTGCTCACAAATAATTTGCTGAGTGCTTCTAAATTCTGAGCCGCCAGAGAAAATTATATTAATTAATTATTATTATTGAAGTATTTGCTGTATTTTCACATTTATTTGTAAATAAATTTATGGTCATAAAAATAAAACAGATATTTTTTCCAAATTAAAACCACCTCCATATTTTTATATTTTAGTTCTAAAGTTCTGTCTTGTATTGTAAGTTCTATTCAGTTATTATTTTTAACACTATACCTCACCACACTGTTTGCACTGAACATAAATCTTATTAAAGGATTAAGAAATTAATGAGTTTGTCCCACAAAACCAAAATGGTTGAAAGCCGAAAAAAAAACAGGTCCTGTCTCCACTTGCACATAGCAGTGAAGCTCCTTACTTTTCCACTTGACTACACTTTAAGCAAGTGACTTGGCCAGGTCAAAGTTGAGTTAAGTGGAGCCGGGTATTGTTTTATGTGTGTTCTTTCATCGCCAGATAGGAGAGGGGATTGTAAATGTATAAAGAGTTCCACGATTACGCAGTGTGGCGTGGCAGTGATGTTGAAAATGTTGAGGGCGCTGAAAAGATCATCAGGAGAGAAGTGCTTTTGCTGGATGTCAGGAATCTGTTTTTTCACTGCAGTGTGGGCTGTGACGTAAACTGTGTCCATTTGGGAAGATTTAGTGTGTGTTGTGCAAAGAGCTGGGAGGCTAATGAAAAGGAAACACAGACTGTATGTTTTTCATGTGCCCAAAAACAGCAGAGCTGAAAGCAACAGATTCACATTTATGTTTTATACATTTGCTTAACTTACAACCAATGTCTTTTGTTGAAACTTTTTTTCAGTGATGTTCTCCAAGGGATTTAACAAAGGAAAAGCAATGAACCTATGTTTTCATTTTTAGCAGAGTTACTTACTTGAATTCCAGTATGAGAATAAGTTATAAATTACCTTACTTCAGTTTCATTTTAAAAGTTTTTTCTATATATATGTATATATATTTTTTTCCATTAAAACACTGATTTATAAAGCAAACTTTATAAAAATGCCCTGTAGAAATATCTGTTTTAGCAATTTTTGTCATTTCAGTTCTCAGTAGATATATTGGTTTCCTGGCAGTATGTCAGTCAGGTTGATTGAGTTTATTAGGCTACATTCTGTGCCCTTGTTTTCTGAAGTCTGAGCCCTATAAAGGGAGGGAGATGGTTCACAGCAGCTCCACATACAGCACACGGATCCAGCCTGCTGACTGCTTTCATTTTGAGAAAGGACTTCCAGCCACAGAATCAAGCGGTGAATACAGAGTGCTGTTAAAAACACAAACTGTGCGTAATGCTCTCTCTTAATCACAATTAGGCACTTATGCGCTCCACGGAGCAAACCGGAACACCTGATCTGCAGGATATTCAATTAAATACAGCCATATCAATGCAGATTAATTTTATGGTTTCCAAGCTGCGATGGATTGATCTCTCCCATTCAGCCTCAGGTAGTTAATTTCTTTACTTTGATTAACTTCCCAATGAATAATGCATTGAAAAAGGGAATATTTGTCATATTTTCTCATTTTATTATTTCCTTTCAGGGGCACTGAGTGACAACCTCGTGAAGTTCTGCCTTTGCTCAATTTCACAGTTTATGATTATTAGATAAATATCACGTTTTGATATGAGGAGCAAGGGTACATTTCAGTTTATCTGACGAAGAACGTTTATTTTTTCCATGCACTGCTCCCATGCTATCTTTGGCTGTTTTATTGGGCACGGGGCACAGTTCACCATTTTATTTTGTGTTGCAAACCAAGTGCTTTTCCTTAAGAGCTAAGAACTATAATTAGCTATTCCCAACAGATGTTTAAATTTGCATATGGAGATGAAAAATGAAAAAATGGCAAGAATCCCCTGAAGTACCTGAAAGATTAAAAGAGTTTTACTCATGTGGTCATATGAGAACTCAGCATTAATAAATGGATTTTTTGGGTGGGTGTTTCAAAGTGCAGGTGGGGTCCACTGCCACATGCTGATGGCTTTCTTTAAACCTTTGCCTTGCCAGCCTGTATGTTGTGCATGGAGTTGTTTTTTTCTCCCTGTCCTCTCAGTTAAAATTCCTGCTGTAGAGCTGTAATGTTTTTCCACACAAATGCTAGTGGGACATCTTAATCTCCCCAGTGCAGGGGCCTCTCAGGCCTGTTGACCATGTTTTACAAGGCAGGCAACTTTTCCATTTATGAATATGGCAAATAGCACACCACTTTACAATTTTAATGCAAATTATATAAAAAAAAGACTTCAGCTGTCTGTGTGGAAATGGCTTAATTCACTCATTCTGACACTGCTACCTCCAGACAGATTTTTGTTGAAAGTTTTGAACCATTTTTCACCTAACAGTTGGAAAAAATGAAGCATAACAATATTATATTGCATTCAACGTTAGTTTTAATAAATACATACTCACATATTCATTCCATATTCAGAACGGACCAAACAGTTAGTTTGTCCAGTTCAAACCTTGTTTATATAGCCTTTTATATTATAATATTTTATTTTATTGGAACTGAATGAGCTCTGTAGCCACCTGGAACTTTATTTGTCACCTGACAATAAGTACTGTGCTCCTAATAACCTCATAATTACAAAGCAACAATCCTTTGATAATTTGTATTGAGCTTGAATGATTAACTTAATATGTTGTTGGCTCTACATGTTTGTGCCAATATTTGTTCTACAATAGGTACTTAATTGTAGAAACACATATGCACAGCTTAACAGATAGAAGAGAAATAACCAGCTATAATATGTTTTAACAACACAAAATAAATTTGATTTAAATATTTCACAATTATTACTCTTACAGTTTGTTTTACTTGAGGCAAGCGATGTGCCGGAGCTCAGCAGCTGTTTCTGCAGACCTTATGTACATCACATTTAGTTCATGTTTTTGCTTGTTTTTAACCTGTTGAAATGTTTAATGATAGACTAAAATTTCCCTTCGAAATGAATGTGTGATGAAATAATCAAACCCAATTATTTATTGTGGGATGTTAAGGATTCTGAGGAGTAGCTCAATATTCAGTTATTTATTTTCCAAACCAGATTGGCCGAGCTGAACCATGGGCAGATTTATGCAACATTCCAATTAAACAGAATATAAATTACCACTATCTAAGAGCACAAGGCCAAGTAACACTTAATATATTACTATGTGCCAAAAAAAACTTTAATTACCTTTTAAACACACAGTGTACCTTCAGCTTCCATCCTACAAAAGTATCCACAAAAAAAGGGTTTGGGTTAAGAGCAAGTAACAATATCGTCAGCTTAGTAAGTCATCGTCAACATCATTAGTTATTTCGCTGCAGTAATGTCAGCTGTGCAGCTACTTGGGAAAAACAATTTTTATTCTCTGTCTTTCATAAATTCAGAACATTAGACTCATTTTCTGTGAGTAACAACCGACACTCAAGTGAACATCAGCAGTGCAGTGCAGAAGTGAACTCAGTGCAGTGCAGAAGTGAACTCAGTGCAGTGCAGAAGTGAATTCAGTGCATGGCAGAAGTGAACTCGGTGCAGTGCAGAAGTGACTTCAGTGCAGTGCAGAAGTGAACTCAGTGCAGTGCTGAAGTGAATTCAGTGCAGTGCAGAAGTGAACTCAGTGCAGTGCAGAAGTGAACTCGGTGCAGTGTTGAAGTGAATTCAGTGCAGTGCAGAAGTGAACTCGGTGCAGTGCGGAAGTGAACTCAGTACAGTGCGGATACCAATCTCTCTGTTTTGCCATCAGACAGGGTGAACTGAATTTGGGTGCTATGACACGGCATTCTCATACATTATCCCTGTGACATTTCCCCCGGCATCCAAGCAAATGCTGCGGTGAGCAGTGCTGTGACCGAAGGCTAATGGCCTGAGGCACGGAGCTCTGGGGTAAAGGGATAGCACACAGCAAACCCTCAAACCCCCCACCTTCTCTGGGACTTCCCTGCCAGACGTGGCCTTTGCTTCGCTGCTTGGCAGATGTGACATCTATGGGCTCTGCTTTGAAAGTACAACCTCATGTTGCATTTATTGAAAAAAAGACATGTCCTTCCTAATGTGTTCTTTACATCATAAAACCAAACAGCATATACCTTTAAAGAGACTGAAGTCCTTTTGGAGTGAATTTCATATTCCCTTAAAGATATTGAATGGGTGTCATTGAATCTGTCCTTATAATATTATGTGTCATTGGTCTATTATCTGTTTGAAAACCTGGATTTGTTATAATATCTTTGTCAGTGGGGAGTTTATTTTATTGAAGTTAGAACATGACTGTTACTTTTTACTTAAATTACATTGATGCCACCTGGTTTTGGCACTGTAGAGTTACTCTAGGTAATATTTTGTATGTTAGCCATTGTGCCATGAGAATGAAAATCACAGCCCTGGATAAATCTCCCAGCACATGCATTTCTGAAGTTGTTTCCCATGTGGACGCTGTTTACAGATGGGCAGATGCAGAGTCTCCCGGAACAGACAAATCAACGGTCATCAGGCTCTCTGTGGATTGCACGAGTCTTTGCCCGTCACAGAACCAGTTTTCAAGATGCAGAAAAAATTAAATTTCTGGAGACCTTTGGCAGATTGTGCCAGGGATGAAATCTCTCAGTGTAGATAGGCCGTGAGCATTATCTATCCCTCATGTTCAGGACAAGCCGTCGTGTTTGTTTTTACAGTTGTTCATCCAAGGGGCTCAATGATAAACAATAGTGTGTGAAACCAGTGGATAACAGTGATTCTCGGGAGAGCGTGCGCTCGAGAGGTTAATTTACCGTCGTTGTTGCATAACATGCAGTCAGAGCTCAGAGTCCTTGCTTTAGAAAGCCTGTTTGGGATTGTTTCCTGTATGTTCACAAATATTCAGCTACGTTAACTGCCTGGGCCGGCAGCCATTTTGGCCTCAGCGAATGTGCTTGTGTCTGTTGTCATTCATATGGAAGTGCTTCAAAAAGAAAAAAAAAGGAATCTGAAAAGAAAGAAAGAATAAGGAGAAAAGCGTAAGTGCTGTCAGCTTGTGACGTCAGAGAGATAGAGTTGGAGAGTGAAGCGCCCGTGCTTTCGCACTCACCTGAGAAAAGCACGCCTCGTGTGAGCCATGCTGATTCTGAAAATTTACAGTGTTCAGCTGGTCTGGAGCTGAGCTTGAGCATGCTCGCTGCTCGTAAGCGGGTCAGGAAATATGTGACCCTTTCTCCTGTTAAAGGCTAGATCAATTTGTGCTCCGGGCTTAGTATGACAAGAAGATCCTATTGAAGCTTGCCGGGTTCTCGTCTTGCTGGAGAGTCTATGGCCCTTATCTTCCCTTCCTTGTGTCCTTTGTTACCTCCCTAAATGACCTTTGTTTTTTTTAAAGTGTCTTCTTTTTCCTGGAGTCAGATTACTTATGGTGGTGGCAGCATAAACCAAGGTTCATTCTCTTCATTCACTCAATAAACTCAGCAAGTGGGGTAGTGCGTAGTGTTACACAGAGACAAAGGGAAAGTACATGTAATATTTTTTGTACATTCCTTGATATAAAAAAATGAAATACCATATATAATTAGCCAAAGTAAATACACTTATGTGTAAGAGGACAAGATAATATCAGTATGGTGGAGTGAATCCTATTTGCTTACATATTGTTACACCATCGTGTGGTCCAATCAAAAGTTACACTCTGGTTAACTTTTTTGATGGTCAACGGTTCATATTTTTGGCTGACTGCACTGTGTTGGTGTCTGTCAAGTGGCAACGTAATGCTGCCATTGAAAAACACCAGCCTTTTTGCGTTTCTGACGCCCTGTGCGTATGGGCCCGTATCTTTGCATGGCCTTACATTTACAGTAATGCTTTCACAGAAGGCCAGCATTATGCCATTAATCAGTGTTCTGAGAGGGCCACGCATGACAGAGAGATGAACAGTCCTGCCTGAGTTTGCTTTCCCTCAAACCCTGACTTATTAGGCCTGCGCGAAAATGACCGGTTTACACGCTCGGAGCCCTGCAGAGGCCAGCCTGATGCACCCTAATCCATCAAGGGCTGCTGTCCTCCTTCCTGTTCGGCTGGACAGTTTGTGTAAGTCTGAGCAGGAGTTGCACAGTCAGAATTCCTTGGCCTTGCGAAAACCGAAAGTCCCAGATATAACACTTACACCAAAGAGTCTATAAAAACCAGACAGCAAACTGTGAAGTATTTACTGTGAAGCAGAGGCAGGAGAGAAATCATCCTGGTTTATGCTGGCAGAGGAGAGCGAGCTCTTTGGTACCTCGGTATGAGGTGGCACTCTGTCTTCCCTTGGTGATCTCCCAGCTCTCTGCCATATTAAAAATAAACACTTACAACCTTTTGCGCACCTGATTCCACTACATTAGTTTTTTCCCCGCTTTTTCTGTGAGTAGCATCTGGGAATTTGGAACAGAATGCATCACATGGATTGTACTCATTTTTCCAAAATAAGAAAAATTAAATCTGTTTTCCTTACAAATTACCTTCAAACTAACAGGATTCCTAAAAATATTGCCGTATAATAAAGAAACAGCACAACGCTGCCAGCACGAAGCCCAGGTTTGTCTGTACTTTGAGTGCAGCTGCCTGTACAGTCACTGATTGTGTGCCATCCTTGGAAGTTCTTTCAGCGTTATTATATTTCTTGGAAAACATATTATAAGAAAATCTTTCATTATTAACCCAGCTGGATATAGAAAAACATAAAAAGTATGTGATTTTATTAGTATTATTTTTTAATATAGTGGAGAATGTTGCTTGTTTGCAGAGTGATTGCTTTTAACAGTATTGCAGTCTCTTTTCTGGACAGTTCTCAAGGATTGAGCCAAGGTGTAACATCACAGTACTTATAAGACTTTCTGAGACATCTTGTACCGCACAACTTAACCCATTCATACTAACACTGCTACAGTGTTTCTGCAGCCCTAATGTACCCAGCTATCTAACTAACACTGCTACAATGTAACTGCTGCCCTAATTTAGCCAGTTATCTAAATAACACTGCTACAGTGTTTCTGCTGCCCTGATGTGGTCAGCTATCTAACTAACACTGCTACAGTGTTTCTGCAGCCCTAATGTAGCCAGCTTTCTAACTAACACTGCTACAATGTAACTGCTGCCCTAATTTAGCCAGTTATCTAAATAACACTGCTACAGTGTTTCTGCTGCCCTAATGTAGCCAGCTATCTAACTAACACTGCTACAAAGTTTTCATATTCACCAGACACATGTCCAGAATGTGCTCTGTGGTCCCTGCATTTTTTGCCAGACCGCTTGCCCTGCGCAGTGTGTTGGACTGAGTCTGTTGAAGGCTGGCACAGAGATGGCCTGCATTAGCACCTCCTCTTACCAGCGTTTTGGGTCTGAACCCTCATTTGCACTTGGGAATGGGAATGGGACTGGGACTGAGCTGGACGGTTGGCTGTGCTAACTTGCGTATCGTAAACTGTCCCCTCATTTGCACTTTGGGACTGAGCTGGACAGTTGGCTGTGCTGACTTGCGTATCATACCCTGACTGGGGCTGGATTTTCAACTGCAGCATCACGCCTTGGGAAAGAGGATAGCAAAAAGCAGAAAATCTGTACCAATCAGTGCAGTAATCAGGACCTGTTCAAATGAGCTTAGTATCTTTGATGGTATATGACATTCAGTCAGGATGGACCTTAGCCTTTTTAAGGGCTTATGCTATTCTATTTTGAACACAATCCAAAGCACATGCATGCCTGTCTCCAGTAAAATAGGAAATACCCAAAGAAACGTAGGCTGTAATGTATTTGTTTTGATTGAGCTGTGTATGGCCTTAAAGACGCGAAATGTGTTTGATTGGTGTGTTTGTTACTTCCTGAGACATGGAGGGGAGGGTATAGTAAAGGGATTTTTTCTAGAATCTCTCTTAAGTTTAGAGAACCTGCTTATGAGACAGCAGATGATGCACTGATATAATGGCTTATCATGGTTAAACTGCAGTTGTAGCTTCCAGCCAGGTGCTTCACCTGGATTCAGCAAATAAAAACATCTGTATAAATGGGCAGTGTATTACTCTGGATAATGGCAGCTACTAAATGCCTAAAATGTACTGTGATTCCACAGAATTTCAGGACTGATCCAGGATCAGCCTGTTGTGAATGGGACCTGGTCATCATTCCAAGTCAGGTTGATCTGGGATCAGTCTGATCAGGGTGCCAGGGGAAACCTGGGGCTAGGGTTTTCTCAAATGTGGACAAATGAAACCAGGAGTAGAGAAATGCAAAGCTGCTTTCTGCACTGCTCTGCATTAAATTTACACAAAGCTCTTATCCCAAGATTCAGGCTCATAAAACACATCCAGTTCCTGTTAGTGCTGATCAGTTAACTTCCTGTTAGTGCTGATATTCATTCTGCAGTCTGGCTACATATCATATATCATATTAATATCTTTGCACTTAGAGCTAAAATAAGCATTCTATTTTTGGATGCTTTAAACCATAATACAAATGGAGACTGTTAGCATCTCGTTAAGCCAGCCTGGATCCATGTTCAGATTAACAAAGTGTCCAGTATTGAAATGATCACTGCATAAGGTAGAAGAGATTTGTTAAATTCAAAAGGACAGTGAGAAAAGATTCTACATGAAAGCTATCAGTTCAGAAGAGGGATAAATAACTATAGCTAGTGAAAGAATACATCCAATGAACCATTGAAGTTTTCTATCTGAATTCTCCTCTTACTTTTCTATAAGGATATCTTTTGATGGATCTGTTATGTAGCGATATGGAATAAGAACCTGTGTTATAAGACGGATATTAGCGCAGCTAGGGGGTTGCTGGCACGCTTCGCTCGTGCCTAACAGAGTCAGCCTTAGCCACATCAGTGTACATGATAAAGCAACAGGCTTTCCCTCCATAAGGCCTTGATATGAGCTTGGATGAATAATGGAGTCCGTAAATTATGTGAGACTGAATCTGAATAAAGCAAAGAGGCCGGGCTGAAAGTACAACTGTTCTAACAGAAGCAGCAAAGGGCACCAGTAGTCACAACTTGTCCAACAACCTATTATGGAAAATCAGCAGGCAGTTTGGCAGGCCTGTTAATCATTCTGTGGATCCGTGTTTTACACCCCACCTTTTACAGGAGAAAATCCCACACACAATCATTGTGCTTCTTCTTCATGGTGCAAGGCTGTTCTCTGGTACTGAGAGAGTATCACTCTACAGCAGGTTTAGACCAGCCTCGTTTTCCATGCTCATTACTATCAAACTGCCTACTTCCTGGGACAATGCTGCAATGGGATTGGTTCATGAAATGATAGACCGACTGAGGCCAATCGAATCCACCATCAGAAATCTGCTGCCACCAATCAGATCACAGGAAGCATAGGCCAAAGAAGTTACCCAGACCCATGATCAGAAATAGAGCATCTGGTGTCTAGACAAGCTTTTGCAGAATATGGTATGAATAAATGACCTTTTGGGATGGATGAGGCCATGTAAGTAACTGAAGCTATTTCTAGTTAAATGAAGGTTGTAGGTTGGAATTGGGCAAATATACATTTCAAAATTACCCTGACACAATGTGTCACTAAAGCAGAGAACAGCTTACCAGCACAGAGAGTCTGGGTGTTTTTATGATTAGTCCTGACACTTATGTAGGCAAAATAAGAAGCTTTGGATGGGCTAAACTCTTGGCTTTTAAATATGCTGTCATCCATTTTCTCTGTGCTCAGCTTCCACACAGTTTATTGGCCAGGTTATATTCCTACATACTTAATGTACTTCACACAGGAACAGCATGTTATAACTGTTTTATATTTTAGTCATATTTCATTTTACCTGCAAATACCACATACCCATAAACAACAATCTTTCAATGAAGGGATTCTTCAGAATAGAATCACACAGGAATGTCTGGATTTTTTAAAATCATATTCCATGATTGTTTCTGGAGATTTTCTTATTGGTAACTTTGAGTTCTGAGCAGTCACTCTTGTCTGCATGTAAAGGTACACTTAAAGTCTGTATTGACCCAGTTGACATGATTTGATTTTATTGTTTTTTTTTCATCTTTAGAAAGGTCAGTGTCTCAGTAATTGTGTCTTATTTTTTGGAGAAATCATAAAATGGAAAAGCTGACATCTTCAGGGTTGTTAATTCAGAGTGGGTTTAATGTGTGCCCTTTACTTCAGGCAAGGTGAGCCTGGGAAACTGTTCCACAGAGCCCTCTCATTGGGTAAATGTTAGCTAGCCCATATTCGTGTGTGCTAATGAACCCAGCTGGCTTTAAGAGTAACGGGGGGGGGGGGGGGGGGGGGGGGATTATGATTTATTCTATTTTTGAATTTCTAGCGGATGTCTTTGAGGACAGGAACATCTTCCATTAGCTTTTTTTGGCTTGAAGAAGCGCATGCCTTCAGAATGTCCTCATTCACAGAGACAGATAAATAAACAAGCCCATAATACCTGAAACATTAGGGAGAGAGATTTCTGTTGAGACGATTGATTACTCTGAGAGGTGATTGGTGAGGCTATTGATTATTCTGAGTGGTGATAGCTGCCTATGATATAGACTGAGAAGTGGATGCACCCAAACAGCAAGTGTATTTTGTTTTTCAGTTACAGTGTTTTTTTTCTAACTTAACATTTGTGAATTTTGTGAATAGGGAACTTCTGTAGGTTTAAGTCATATTTTCTTACCTTCAGTTTGATTAAAAAGAACATGATTTTAGTACTAGTCTTTAAAGAGTATTATTTTTGTGCAATCAAACATTAGCTTGCTTTGCATTTTAGCAACAGTGTCTTTTGTTATTCTCAGAGATTGAGGTTTTGTGGCTTTTCTGTTGTATGTTTTTCTGAATGTACCTCTGTTCATGGAGAAATCATTCTGATGGAACTATCCAGTCAAGGAAGGGCCAGGTGTGTGTATGAGTGTGTGTGTGTGTGTGTCTGTGTGCGTGCGTGTGTGTGTGTGTGTGTGTGTATGTGCGAGTGTGTGTGTGTGTATGTGTCTGTGTGTGTGTGTATGTGTGTGTGTGTGTGTGTGCGCGCATGTGTCACGAAAGAGTTTGTATCAACATTGTGATGCATTTCACGTGTACACAATTTTCATGGACCAACTTTTGGTGCTTGAGGGTGCAGAGCATTCAACTACAGTAAAAAAAGACATATTCCAGAATCAATAGTTTAATATATTGAATGTCAAGCTGATGTTGTTCAGGTACTAAGGGAAAATAAGAATAATTTAGCTTTAATTCGTTTCTCAGATCATCTGTGGACAGGCCATACTGTACAAACGCTAAGTATAGGTCCGCATTGGAAGCTCCTGTGTTCCCCCTTTCTCTCGCATCACGGCTGTAGGCTGAAGCCGAGAAAACAATCATAAGACTGGAAGGTCTGCGGCTTCTTCGTGAATATTTTGAACCGAGGAAAGGAGTCAGACATTGGGTAATGGATTGTAAAATCGTAGGGGTGCAAGGTCGTAAAAATATGCCATGAAGTCAATTACATGCCAGACAGGAGGCTACATTGTTCTGCGGGGAGCGAGACAGCTTTGGCAGAAGCCAAATACATTAACAAGACGCGTAACCTCCCCTACTTTTCAATTGAATCCATGAGGTCAGAAATCTGCTGCTTGCTAATGGGCGCAGACCACCGTTCTTATAATGTGTAAGGAGGAACTGTTGTGGGAGTTTCACTCATCATTGTGGTTTAAATAAAAGTCAGACTTCCCTGCAGACCAGTTGGCACAGTCTCGTTTATCGGATCATATTTATACAAGCAAACATCCAACGAATGTCACAGTTTAGTCCACAGCATGCTTGCAGCTCGACTTAGCAGTTAGCTCCTTCCACGCTAACTGCTGGAAGTTTTATTTTTCTTTATAAAAATGTAAGTGTATGTTCAGGAGGTTGCTTCCAAATTGGCGGTTTCCAGTACAAATCAGATTGTCAAGAAAACTTTCTTGTTCTTCTGGGTGGCAAATTTGACTCCCCCCCCCCCCCCCCCCCAAAAAAAAAAAAAAGTCCTCTTTTCAGAAGGAAAGAACCACAACCAAAATCCAGAAGTTGCATTGAAAGCTGTAAGACTGATTTGACAATTACATGTGGGAATGTGAGTGGTGGAGTTTCCTTCCTTTGGCTGAGCTACATTGAGGTCCTGACTTACAGACCTCATTAAAGAGCCATGGAGCTGCTCTCAGAAATGTGGGGGTCTTAACCCTGGCAGAGCCCAGCCCCCTAATCACTTCCACTGTCTGGAACTGGTACACAGCTCAACCTGCTATATCCTCTGCCCTCTCCAGTCCCCCTGCCTCTCACAACAAATGAGAACTGAGTCCTCGGCTGAACTACCCAATTAAAATTAAGGTGAATAGATAAACACTGGATGGAAGTTAACGTGCGCTTGGCTGTGAGCATAATCTCAACTCCAGATGCTTAATTTGTGAATGACTGTTTGAGCGATGTGCATTGATATTTTGGCATGGGCTGCCTGCATTGGTGTCCTCAGATTACTGGGAGTGGATTTGGTTGGCCCAGAAAAGTTTGCCTGAGTCTAGATTTATTATAGATGATGTATCAGACAATTTTCTGGCTTTTGTAATAACTACTTTAGTTGTGATTGTGATTAGTCAGAAGTAACCATTGGTTTTTATTAGAAAAGTATGTCCCTGTAGTTGGGATGTACTTGTACAATCCCTGTGGGGAGCTACACCCCAAACGTCGTAGTTATTAACCTGGCAAAGTTATGGCTGATAATGGCTTTGAGGCCATATGCTAAACAATAATAATGCCCTTTGGAATGGGTTCTTTTCATTCTAAAATTGAATGCCTTGAAAAAGATTAAACTCCATTTTTATTGAATTACACATAGGTACACACGAAGAGACCAAGCTCATTTGACTGGTTCATAGCATATAGCCTTCTGGTACTGAAGGTATTACAGTCGTATATCTCAGAATCTGTAATGTTACTGTAACACAGAATGTGGAATGTTACTGTAACGGAATGTGGAATTTCACTGTAACACAAAATGGGGAATGTCACGACACCATTTAATCTTAATCCAAATTGCTGCTTGCCCAGGTTCTGGGTCCAGGTCTTTGAAGGAGCAGACACTGTGTCACTGTGGAGCTCTCTGCGCATTTCCTCTGCAGAATGGCTCAGTTGTCACTTCAGATCTCAAACAGGGTACTCTACTATCTCACTCTGACAAACTCTCCAATTTATTCCATTTATACCAAAGGTGCACTCAACACAACTCGCCCAATTTACCGCTGCCTTTTGTTAGATGCACTGGAAGTGCAGACTGACATTTATATCACTCAGAGCTGCAGAGTTTAAAATGGTCAGAGCACTGTGAAATCATACCTCCACAGGCACTCAAACACGTCTACATTTTATTGGGCTGGGTGCTGCATGTGGTGTTGCATGAACAGATGAGTCACTGTATAATATAGAGCATTGAGCATGGAGTTTGTGCAGTTTTTAAAGCGTGTTTCAGTTTGCTTCAGTGATTGTCTTTTTTGCTTTAGTGTGAAGCGAGACCAACCCGCAGCTGCTCACTGGATTGCGGCATGCTGCTTCCCAGCTATGGGGACATTCTGTGCAAATAAACCAATGATCACATGGTACGTTTAACTGACCAATGTCATGTGTGGGTGGGACTATTTTCTTAAGTGGCTTTTCAGAGCCAGAACTGTTTTCTGCTGTAGCTTCAGGTTTAAAATCTGAGTGCATCTGGTTTACTTTGGATCCATATTTTTTATTTTACCTAAGAAACTTTTTAATCCATTTTTAACTCGGACTGATGCAAAATCTCATCACTAACAGCACAAAATTTAATTTTCTCAGAGAAGAGTCATAGAGTTACAGCGAGAGTGAGAGTGAGAGTGAGGGAGAGAGAGGACAGAAGAAAATAATAGGTAGTTAGATAAATAAATAAATGTGAAACTTGTTAATTTACCTTGTGCATAACTCTGCTTTGATATTCATTCATTTTTGATTGCTGCAGAAGGGGATTTGTGGTTGCCATGGCTACAGCATATGCACCGTTCCACATTGCCACAGCACCTCCGAGGCTGAGCTGGCTTGGCTGTGTGCTGATTGGCTAATTCCAGCTCATAATTACACATGACAGCAGCATAATTCCTCTATTCAAATTTTTTCATGTAATATTGCAGACTGCTGGCTTGATAATGTCTTGAGATAGAATTATTGGGTTTACGTGAGAAGCTGTAGAATTTCAAAGCCCCTTACCTTAGCATTTAATTCTGCAACCCCTGTTTGTGATTTTTAACACATTTAAAACTATGATTTTGCTTTAGACAAAAATGTCAGACAACCTTATCCACCTAACCTTTCAACACTGTGGTGTGTTTCAGTGCTGGTTTCAGTGAGGCTGCATGCTCTGTACTGCATTTCCATGCCCATAGAATGAAGTGTCTCTCTCTTGCCAGACTTCGAACATCTTAGGAAGGTAGAACATTTAAGCGAAGGCTTTAAAGCGAAGTGCATGGAACCACCTTCAGCACATGCATAAGCACAATCATACTATCAAATTCACATGGAAGTAAAATAATAAACCTGTCAAGGTCTTTTTACACATGTTTGTATGGGTTTTCTCTTTTTAAATAGCGACCTTTTCCCCATATATCAGTATTTGGGCTCAATAAAGACAAAATGTTTCAGAGAGAAAATAAAGGGAAAAGTCATTCTGGTATTGGCAAAATAAGGATTGAGCTGGACTTGCTCCCGATCAGAGTTAAAAATAAATTAGTGACAGCAAAGAGATGAATCCGCTAACTGGGGGAGGAAAGGGATGTTAAGCTGTGTTAATTGCTGGAAGCTTGAGGGTCAGTGGTCCAGTTAGCCCCCACCTCTGCTCAGAGCTCCATGGCACAGGGACACGTGACCCAGCCCTGATCCAGGGGCCACGGGGGGAAAACGATAGCAGGGGTGATGGGAGCCTTCCCCCATCCCCCACCCCCCCTCTGCTGAAGGTCTTGATTGGCTGATTGGGGTCTTGGGGTTAATGGCTTGAGATCTGCAGTGTGAACATGTGACAGGATGGCCTTGCATTTCCCTGGACAAATGGGGCAAGTGTGGCCTCATGCAGATTTCTATGGTCACTGTATCTATGCATTGGTAAATGTGTTAGGAGACATTCAGTCTGAGCATGTCTGTAATTAATGTCATACTCAGAGCTGGCCTTTCTGTCAGCAATGGGAATATTAAAACCATCGCCTGTCCCAGGTCCAGCTCCTGGAAATCGCTCTGCTGTGATGTAAAACATCCTGGGGAAACCAAGGACAACACACGTCTGAACATTAAACCTGAACTTACTACCTGTCAGGTTATGGCACATATCGAGAAAACTGCAAATATGACTTAAAAAAGTTCTCAGCATTTCAGACAAATGTTAGGATTCCCATGGTAAACACCCAGTGTTTATTTCTGAGTCTATGTGGCTCTGAGTCTATGTGGATCTGAGGCTCACAGAAGCAGAGCATCTCAGACAGAGCATCTCAGGCAGAACATCTCAGGCAGAGCATCTCAGGCAGAATATCTCAGACAGAATATCTCAGACAGAATATCTCAGACAGAGCATCTCAGACAGAACATCTCAGGCAGGGAATCTCAGACAGAATATCTCAGGCAGAATATCTCAGACAGAGCATCTCAGGCAGAGCATCTCAGACAGAATATCTCAGGCAGAACATCTCAGGCAGAATATCTCAGACAGAATATCTCAGACAGGATATCTCAGACAGAATATCTCAGACAGAGCATCTCAGACAGAGCATCTCAGGCAGAGCATCTCAGGCAGAATATCTCAGACAGAATATCTCAGACAGAGCATCTCAGGCAGAGCATCTCAGACAGAGCATCTCAGGCAGAGAATCTTAGGCAGAGCATCTCAGGCAGAGCATCTCAGACAGAATATCTCAGGCAGAACATCTCAGGCAGAATATCTCAGACAGAATATCTCAGACAGAGCATCTCAGGCAGAGCATCTTAGGCAGAGCATCTCAGACAGAGCATCTCAGGCAGAATATCTCAGGCAGAGCATCTCAGGCAGAATATCTCAGACAGAATATCTCAGACAGAGCATCTCAGACAGAGCATCTCAGGCAGGGAATCTCAGACAGAATATCTCAGGCAGAATATCTCAGACAGAGCATCTCAGGCAGAGCATCTCAGACAGAATATCTCAGGCAGAACATCTCAGGCAGAACATCTCAGACAGAATATCTCAGACAGAATATCTCAGACAGAATATCTCAGACAGAGCATCTCAGGCAGAGCATCTTAGGCAGAGCATCTCAGACAGAGCATCTCAGGCAGAATATCTCAGACAGAATATCTCAGGCAGAATATCTCAGACAGAATATCTCAGACAGAATATCTCAGACAGAGCATCTCAGGCAGAGCATCTCAGGCAGAGCATCTCAGGCAGAATATCTCAGACAGAATATCTCAGACAGAATATCTCAGACAGAGCATCTCAGACAGAGCATCTCAGGCAGAGCATCTCAGACAGAGCATCTCAGGCAGAGCATCTCAGACAGAGCATCTCAGGCAGAGCATCTCAGACAGAGCATCTCAGGCAGAGCATCTCAGACAGAGCATCTTAGGCAGAGCATCTCAGGCAGAATATCTCAGACAGAATATCTCAGACAGAGCATCTCAGACAGAGCATCTCAGGCAGAATATCTCAGAGAAAGTAAGACGTGTCGTAGAGCGGAGAATCGTGAAATGCTACTCTTACTTCCTGTATCAACTTTCAGTGATGAAATGCTCCCAAGAGTCAGCCGTCCCCGCCATAAAAAGGCACACAATGTCAGCATAATGGTAATTGGAATATGTTTTGCATCCTAAACAGCAGAGCTGATCTAATACTACAGTATCTATGATGCCACTGCGTTTTCCCCATGAGAGAGGTCATCTGTGCTGGTGAGATAGAGAGAGTGAGCGGAGGAGGGGAGGGAAATGTATGAAATGGGGAATGCTGAAAAGGTTCCTCTGCTCTCTGGATTTTCTCTCGGATTAAAGCCGATCACATTTACAGTCACACATCAGCAGTTTAGAGGCTACACATCCTTTTATTGTTCCCAAGATCAAAAGTCAAACTGCGAATTGCAGGTTACGTAAGTGCAAAAGTGCTGAAATAACCATACGACACTGAAGACATGTCCCTTAGGGTGAGTAATGTTCACTGGAAAGGAATGTTCTGATAGCTCAATATTAACTGAAATGAATATAAAAATGAAAAATGATGTGGATGATAGACAGTTATGTAATGGCTGGATTTATTATAAGAGTTTAGTGTGTATTTTTTCAGTCTTTCGGATACCTGAACTTGAAATGAATAATGAGAGAAGGCTGTGGGACTATTTTTACCCAATTTACATTCCGTCTGGTCCAGCCTTTTCCTGCAGTTCAGAATTCTCCAGGCACCTTGGGCCGCTCTGGACAGATTCCCTGGACATTTTTGGAGAGTGGAGGCTTCAGGCTGTCCTTGAGACTGAAAAGTGGTCCTGTCCTAGAAATTCAGAAAAAAGTAATAATTTTAACCATAGATGGCTTTTTAAAGAGATTTGTGTCAGACAGACACGAATATTCTAAAAAGCCATTTTTTGTTACAACACTTTACACTTTTGAGCAATTTTGTTTGTGCACTTTAAAATCCCCAAAAGCCTGCAGTGTATGTAATGGGAAATCTGGAGGAGATAGTCTCTCTCTCTCTCTCTCTCTAACTCTTTCTCTCTCTCTCTCTCTCTCTCTCTCTACCTCTTTCTCCTTCTCTTTTTCGACCACTCTTTTTCTCGTTGATTCCAGTCATTAGCACTTGTCATTTTAGGAGAAACTCATAGTGTCTTTGTAACTAATCTCATGCACTGCCTGTTCTCCTCTCCTTATACCCTGCTGTAGTGGGGGCTGTTGGGCAGGTGAGAGCTGTGTACCTCTCACTCTCCCTCCTCTGGTATTTACGGCAGACTGAAGTACAGTGCAGCGCTGCACTGTGTACCTGAGACAGGGTGTGGCGTGTCATAAAAGCCAGCCGAGCCTCTGTGCACTCCTGTTGGGGCTCCGCTGCAAAGGGCACGGCTGGCAGCATGCCATCCTTAAACACACTTTCCCCTGGATTCAGTCAAGTCCTCTTACTCTCTTTAAGGGCAATTCAGTAAAATCAGATTCCAACAGTTGCAGAAGACAATAATTCATGTGAAATTGTGCCACAGCCAGGTTTTTGAAAATGTATTATTTATGCTTAAAAACAATCTAAATGACATCTTAATCAATATACTTTGTCCCTGCCCCAAAAACCCGCAACGTGAAACCCAGCCTCTGTATTACTAATACATTATTATATTATTTAAAACATGATGTCATATCTCAGTAAAACTGTTAATGAAAACACGACACACTGAATTCACATGAGTTTTAGTGGCAGACCCGTCCGGGAGGAATGGCCCACAGTGTAAATATTGAAAGCGGTGCAGTACATACTCATTTTTAATTATTCTCAACGTGCTTCCACTGCCCTCTCTTTCGCAGAGCTATTATCCTTCATTTGAAGAGTAAACACCAGTGAAAATGAATCGAGCAGGAGAAATTCAGATTTCCACAGGCAATTAGACACTTTATTGTGGAGAACCTCACTGCGGAGATTAGACATCAGCGCTAAATGTGGAAGGTTAATCTGCTCTTTTGTTGAGTGGCCTTCACACAGAGAACAGCCACTCTCACCGAATGTGCTGCATATATGCAGCGTATGTTGCAGTGCATCGCATGCAACTGAAGCAGCAGAAGGTTGACTGGAGGGTCACTGTAATGAATGGAAATAATGATGACTCATAATTAAAGTGACAGTGAAGTTGTGCACTTTGAACTGTGGATTATTGTTGTATTGAGCTCTATGCTCAATGTTATATACGTTCTGCAGTGTTTCCTGTCTCCCAGTGATAAACATCAGTGTGTTCTCCCAGTAATTCTCTCAGTAATTCTTCTGGGAAGTGAACCCTATGACTGGGCGTCTGAGTCTCCAGGCACAGCCTTACTGGAAGCCAGAGGTCCACATTGGTGTGGCACCAGAGGTCCATGCCTCACTGGGGGAAAATTTGGGTTAAGCCTGTTAATTCTGTTAGCAGTTAGAAGTCATGGTCAGGCAGCCACCTGTGGATCATACAAACCACACACACACTGACTTTGTGATCCTCCAGCCTGAGAGGCAGTCTGCTCTTATCTTTTATCCCTATCTTATGTCCCTTTTCTAATCAATCTGTGTTATCATTGGTCTTTAATCATGCTGTGAATTTGCTTTTTAAATACAGGCCTACTGTTGACATACACTGTTCTCAGACATCTCCCTCCTGTCGGTCATGGTAACTTAAGTGTATGTACACTTTGCCTCAGTTTGAGACAGGTTGTGTATGGCTGTGTCAGGTGCTGGAGTTGTGTAGAAGTGCTCTGAACACATACCTGCTGCCTGAGCAGCTATAGCTGGAGTAGGAGGAGGCAGGGTAGGGAAAACCCTCTGTAGCTTTCAGGGATTGTGTCTGTGTGTCTTTGTTTGTCTAATTGACTCTGAAGTTAATCTGAAGTTAATCAGATGAACTTTGACAATATAAAGTACCTAAATTTTCAGTTGTTTTTCAAGCTACATCCTAAGATCAGCCTCACGTCTTGATTGACATCCAAGAATCGTGATGTTTATCTCTAGTTAGCCTCGAGGATCCCAGACAGACCCCGGATCCCACCTGCGCAACAGTTCAGGCACCGCCCTAAGAGGGGCAGTTTAGACACCCTCACTCACTGCCCTAAGAGGGGCAGTTTAGACACCCTCACTCACTGCCCTAAGAGGGGCAGTTTAGACACCCTCACTCACAGCCCTAAGAGGGGCAGTTTAGACACCCTCACTCACTGCCCCAAGAGGGGCAGTTTAGACACCCTCACTCACAGCCCTAAGAGGGGCAGTTTAGACACCCTCACTCACTACCCTAAGAGGGGCAGTTTAGACACCCTCACTCACAGCCCTAAGAGGGGCAGTTTAGACACCCTCACTCACTGCCCTAAGAGGGGCAGTTTAGACACCCTCACTCACAGCCCTAAGAGGGGCAGTTTAGACACCCTCACTCACTGCCCTAAGAGGGGCAGTTTAGACACCCTCACTCACTGCCCTAAGAGGGGCAGTTTAGACACCCTCACTCACCGCCCTAAGAGGGGCAGTTTAGACACCCTCACTCACCGCCCTAAGAGGGGCAGTTTAGACACCCTCACTCACCGCCCTAAGAGGGGCAGTTTAGACACCCTCACTCACTGCCCTAAGAGGGGCAGTTTAGACACCCTCACTCACTGCCCCAAGAGGGGCAGTTTAGACACCCTCACTCACTGCCCTAAGAGGGGCAGTTTTTTTACACTGCTTGTGTGAAAAAGGATGGGTAAATGGCTCTGAACTGCACTGCTTATCCCATTCTCACAGTGAAGAGGGAAGGGACTAGTGTAGAAGGCTAAGGTTTTCTTTTACAACAGATGATATTATAAAACTACTGAAAAAACTTGTCTATAGCTTTTCTGGAAACCCTCCTGTGAACAGACTCTGCCTGAGGGAGAACAGAACAAAATCACCTGCACCAGTTTAGGATTACAATTTTACAAGGTGAGTCTGTACCCAGTCAAATCCATAGATTGCCCCCTCTAGGAAGAATAAATATTGATACAAGCATTGTTTTGAGATGTTGAGGAACTGCCCTCAAAGGAAAATCACATGACGATCCCAGGGCAGACATTAGCCTGTGGCTGTTTCCTGCATAGCTGCATTAAGCAGAACTTATCTCAGTGGTGATATATGAGACAGTTCCAGAGAGGAGAGGAATCACTGAGAGAATAACGGCTTCCCAGAACTGAGCTGCACTTCACTGTTCCATATTACACACTGACACTAATGATTCAGACTAATTAAGTGTTAAGCTACACTAACACACAATATTGCTTGAGACAAATGAAATGACATATCCTAACTGAGAAAACCAGTCATATATTATTTAACCCTTATTTAGCTGACAAACAGGGCAGTTTATCATCTATTTAATCAATAATAGCATCTCTGTTAGTTTAGGTTATTTAATTACTGTGCCGTCCATTCATCAGAGCACAAGGCTGCTCCTTTGTGTTAATAAACCTGGGCTGTTTCTTCAGGATGGTGGTGTGTTTAGCATCCTCTGGCCCCGGGAAATATGATTACATTTTTCTGGGCATTAGCTGTAACTTATTGTGGTAATTATCCCTGCAGCTGAATGGTTGTGGCTGTGATGTAGTATTAAGTTGATATGAGAAATACAGATAACGTGATTCATATTCGATGATTCCAGACAAACAGCAGCTTCCCTCACAGAAAGCAGATGGGATTGAAAAGACGATTGCCCTCTGCCATGGCTGGGAACGCAGACCAGATCATTATCAAAACACACTTACAAAACGCACCAGCTGCTGTCTGTGCAGCTCTGTGTGGTTTCCTTACTGCCAGGGGGAGGTCAGGGCTGGGATTCAATCGCATACACTTAGTCTCTTTAAGGATATATGCAATTCAATCAAGCTGGACTTTCTTAGGGCCATATGCCTTTCTGTTTTAGAGCCAAAGTGTACGAATGCATATGGCTAAGTTAGTTTGAATCCCAGCCAATGAATATCTGGTTTGTATTGCAATTTATTCATTGAATTTTCCAGAAATAATTAGAATGACACAGATACTGCACAATATATTTTTTTCTAGATCTGTTGACTTCTTGGTTCAAGTGGTGGTATATCAAGTTTCTTGATAATGTGGCTGTGCTTTTGAGCACACAGTGGAAAGTCCTGTGTAAATACAGAAGGCTGGCAGCTGCTGTTTGATTTTCACTGCTGCCACAGCTCTTCAGTAATGTCATTGATCTGGAGGCTAACTGAGGTTTTATGTGCCCATCCTGAGAGCTCAATGGTAGATTGCGTCTGCAAAATCTCTCCTCAGACACATAACAGCTTCCCTCTTCCTGTCCTGACTCCTGAAGCGTCAAATGCACTTGCTACAGGTGAACAAATGTGTGTGAGACATGAATGACAGCATTGGAAATATGTATAAGCATTGGTTAACTGTAGATAAATTCCTGCTCTTTTTTAGATCAACTTTTTTATTTTACACATAAGAAGGATAAAGTCCTGCATTTGACATGTGTTGTTAGAAATGTAATATTTGATCCTATTCATTTTACCAGTTTTTTTAAGAGTTGCTTTTAAATATTTTGCATTGAACTAGTGATTCAGCTCTATGGAGCTTGGTGCCCAAATGATTAAAAAAAAAAAACAAAAAAAAAAAACAACTTGACTGCTGCTAACTTGCTAAGCTGGATTGTTGTGTATCCATTGCGTGTATTTATGGAAGCATCTTTGGAGCAGAGCTAAACTCCAGTCGGGATCCTGTGGTTTCATGTGAGAGCAGCTGTTTCGGGCTCTAATGTTTGTCTAGCTGCTCCTCAGATAGGGGAGCATATGTCTCCCCAGCTCTGTGATAATCCACACGCTCACCACAGTGTCTCAGTTACATAAACCCATGCCAGTTTTGATAGACACCCCATTGGAATAGATATGGCAATATTCTATATTAAAATGGATCATAATGGTATGCTAATGAATGCCCATCCCCCACAGCTAAACATGTTAATGATCTGTAATTACCCAGCAGGCCAGTCACTATATATCAGTCAAATGGTAACAGGTTTATATGTATTTTGCTATAAAAATGTATGAGGGTCATATGTTCATGGTAGTGCAGCTCAGACCACGTTCTTTAAATATTGGCACAGTACCTTTCAAAACATTCATCTGTATAACAGAGATGAATGCTTTGAGTCATCATTATAACAGTCACACGGATGTTTAATGCATAAGAGATCCGTGAGCGATGCTTTTATTTGCCAATAACCGAGCGGGATCATGCATGAGCAGTATACCTCTCAAAGTTTAAATCACACTCATGAATGTGTGTATTGGCACGGTGTGTGAATTTGAACAAAGCAGCTCTGCTGTTTGCGCTGCACTGCCAAAGGCCTTCCATTGTGCTCATTTGCACAGATTCCAATTTATGCAATGCATATGAAGAAACATGAAAAACAAATCCAGAGACATGTAGGACAAATGGAAGGAAACATATTTTGAAGTAAAGAAATCTTGATGAAAAGGAGTTTCATGTTTCATGTTAATATCAGTATTAATTACCATTGTGTTTCTGCTTTAGGTCTTTTTCAAATCAAAACTTTAATATGTGAGTTTTTAATGACACCTGACTGTTCCGATTTTGGAAGAGGTGCTCAGTTTTCAGGTGCGTCAGTAATGATTTCATGTGTTGATGGGAACCGTGTCAGAAACTGTGACAGCATCTTACAAACCAGGAGAAACTTCACCAGGAAAGGGTTAGGAACAGCGTTAGTAAGCTGACAGGCACTGACAAACATTTCACAGGATAGTTGGTTAAAAACCACAAAACAACATCCTCAAGAATTAAAGCAGAAATGAATCTACACATTTATGACACCACTCCTAAGAAAAAATGTACACTGAGAGTTTCACAGAAAGTGTATTTTTAATGTAAAAGATTAATTAGCTAATTACAAAATTCATATAGCATTCCAAGAAGGACTGATGCAATTCTGAATGCAAAGAGCAGACCAGCTCCACATAAAGTAAAACATTGCTATGTGTTGATTTTTCCACTATTTTGCCGACCCACTGTATCTCAGGCTTATGTTTATATGAGCCTATCATGTACCTGTACATGAAATCTGTTGATTTGCTCATGTCTGTCAGCAGGTCCTCCACATTCCTGTCAAGACAGAAATCCTGTCTGACGCTGATATGAAAAAATAATAACCATGTTGATGTTGTCTTTGTTTACAGCTCTTTGTTTGTAAGGTTTGCCACCAGATGTTTCCGTCAGAGCTGTCAAAATGTTGGCTGGGTTGCATTTTATTTTTCATTCAGGTGACATTTTCCTGAGAGGCAACATGGGAGTAAATTATTCAGTTCGGTGGTGTTTTTGTATACGTGTGCAATTCTGCAACATCTCCCCTGCTTGTGGCTGGAGACCCCCAGTGATTATCCCGATTTTGTCAGATTAAAGTGTATACTGCTGTACATGATCAGTAAACTGTATAAACTGTTCATAAAATATCAGCTCCTCAAAGGTGTCCCCCATGATAATCACTGATGTCAGTTTTTTATTTGTGTGGGCTACAACAGAACAGAAAGCCAGTTGTTTGTGCTTAAGCTTTGCTATATGGCCCCTGAGTCAAAAATGGCATGCCAATGCAAATCTGTAACAGTGAGGTAGAACGTGAAGTAACCTATAGTTATATGTGCAAATTGGAAAATGTCAAAATACAAAGAGTTTGCACAAGCAACCACGTTCAGCTGGATGTTCTTTTACTTTTTACAACCATTTTTCATCTTATTCCGTGTTATACCGGAGGAATTCCCATAATGCAGTCTAGCTAACTCACCATCAGCAATTTCGGAATGTTTTTTTGGTTTTTGTTTGCATCAGAGGCTTGCTGTAGTGGAATGACACAAGCAGATTTATGATTTATGATTTACTGGCTTTCTCACCACTCTTTTGTCCCTCATAACGTCATATTTTGTCCTGGACTTGGATGCAAGTTGAATTCTCAGGCACCCAGTGCATTTTTAGGATTTGTCTGAAGAAATAACTTAGCATATGTTTGTTAGTAAAGTGCACCATCTGGACCTCTGACAGAGTTATTCCACATGAGAGTTAGAAGTTAATCAGGCTCATGCAGGCAGTGATGTTCATCAATAAGTACAGCATTTTTCTCCACTCAGTCTTGCAGCGCAGGGCAGAGACAGGGCTTTGCAGCTAGCGCTCTGGACTCAGAGCCCTGAGAGGCCGCAGGTGCGTGGCAGAGAATGACATTTTCCACAGCTCGAACGCTTTACCCCGTCACACGCCTATGAAAATCCTCTAATATAATCACTTTCAGCATGCATAAGAAACAAAGCTTTGGGCATTGTGTCTGGATAGGGCGATAAACCAAATGAATAAAGTAAATATTATTATGAAGCTGTGTTTTTGGCAACGAACCGCATGGAGCTCTAAAACAGTGTGCTGGCCCTTTCGGGTGTGTGTATTTGAGATTGGGTCTAAAAATCGAGATCAACATCCAGATGTAGTTCAGTAGCTACTTAATCGTGGCAGTTTTCTTTGCCAGACACCCGGGGGGGGGGGGGGGGGGGGGGGGGGGGGGGGGGGGGGGGGGGGGGGGAGTTTGGTGGTTGTTTAGATGTTGGGTGCAGAAGGGGTTTGTAACCGCCAAATTATAAAAATCTCTTACTGATGTAAATATCAGGCGTGGTGATACTGTTGTATGATTTTTTATTTGCCAGCCCTTATGCAAATTAAACATATCGAAACATATTGAATTAAAAATTCTGAAATAAAATATATCTTCAAGCTCAGAAAAAAAATATATAAAAATATATGGCCGAATATACAACATAGGTATAACAAATTATATAAAAATGTAGTCTGAAAACGATAAAATTAATGTTATTTCTTCTGTTACAATATTCAGAAAACATTAGTTGGATTTATGGTATGCTAAATTTTAAGTTTGACATTGTTTTGCAGCAAATCAAAATAAAATTGTCTATAAAAACCCCTGCCTCTGAAAGATGATATGAGAGTAGTTTAGAGAAGTTAACTGTCTTCTCCTTTTTGCTCTAAACTTGGTTTTTTTATTTGTGAGTGCACAACATTCTGCAACCCTCAAAATATCTGCACAGCCAGAGAGGCGGCTTGCATGTGTGAGTAAAGACGTAGTGCACTCATAGACATTTTCAGCTCAACGATTCAGTCTGGCTGTAGCTCTTTACAGTATGTCAAAGGATTGACACTGCAGTCATACTTAAAGTGTGATTCAGATCTTAACAAAAATGAAGTGCTGAATCACACTTTTAATTAGGGCTATTGATTTAGCTGTTGCACTGTGAACAGCACTGAGACATGCACTGTGAACGCACAGCTCAGTTCTGACCTGGTCCCAGAGCACCCAGCCTGCACTGTGAACGCACAGCTCATTTCTGACCTGGCCCCAGAGCACCCAGACTGTCCAGTGTAATCTGTGTGGTTTTTAACGGATTCGCAGTTGGGGTTAATGCAGATACCAGGGTACGAGTGGGTCCATCAGCCCGGTGTTTGTTCAGATACAGAGCCCCCGGGCAAGTGCTGTGTGCCTTCCAACCAAGATGTGACCTGTGAATCAACAAAAATAAAGAAATAAATGAATATATAAATAATACAGGCGAAAGCCTCAGCCCAGGAGCACTGCAGTCTGGCTCTGCGCAGGTTGTGATTCTGTTCTTTCAGTTACAGGTTCCTGTGACCTGCCCTGACCCCAGCGGTCTGTGTGTCCCTGTTTCACGAGCCTCTGTCCCTGCCCTTTCTCTTCATTATCAGAAATAGCAGGCCGTGAGCGTGTTTGGCTGTTTGTGCGTCTCTCATCCAGCGTGACACAAAGCCAGAGAAAGGCTGATGTTTTAAAGGCCAGGGCGACATATTTAATATATTTAATATTTAATTCATGTTCCCCCCAGAGCCGGCCTGCCTCACAGCAACTACCGACTGGTTAAATATAGACATATAACAGTAACATCATTTTATGTGCGTGTCATTTAAGCCTGTTAAATGCTTATTTATGAACGAAAACATGTTCCATTTATTGGATAGTGAGAGCTTGTTTTTTTTTGCTAAAGCTGCTCATGATTTTTAGGTCAGTTAGTGCAAATATCTGGAGTCTTGTTTGTGAGAGGAATAATGCTGTTTTCATATTAGTTTCATTTTACATATCCTTCCCCATTTACAGTCAGAAAATTAAGGAAAATTAAAAACTTTACATTAAGGTGTATATTAAGTGTCTGTTGCTTAGGACAGTTAATTACTGATTTATGAACAGAAAAAAATTGTTTTCAAGATACATAGTTACAGCTTTTGCAAATGTGATGCCAGTTGTTTTTTTTTTTTTTTTTTAGATATTTTTATAAATCACTCCTACAGCTTAGTTCCTCGGATACATGACCTCCCCCAGTCATGTGAGAAGAATGTGCTGGTTTCCATCAGGTCAGTGCGTCACATGGAACAGCTCAGTTTTTATGGGAATGATGGGAATCGCTGTCATGTCTGGTTTTGGTTTGAACACCATGCAGCTTCTTCTCTGGGTGCTCCTGGCTTCGGAATGCTGCTGGATATAAAAATCTGAAGGTTTCTGTCAGTGGTGTAGCAGGATGTGGCATCGTTTTTCCCACCCGTCCGGAAAAAACACCAGAATGGGCACAGCTCAAGTCAGGATGACACACAATGAGAGGGCTCCCGAAAATTCCCGAAAATTCCCAAAACTGCTCCGAAAATGCAGCTATGGAAATGAGGAATGCTTCAATCAAAGCCTTATTTTCTCAACATTATGTGTGATGTCATTTCTGTGATTCAGTGCTGTCTGTTTCTGTATGGCTTTGACGTGTTCTCATTGTATGCTGTCACATTTGACTCATTGTTATTATTAGATTTGTCTTTGAATGCATCGTTTTCCACATGAAGTGGATTGTCAATGTCCAGGGGTACACACATTCACCATTGTCAATGTCCAGGGCTACACACTTTCATCATCAACTTTACTGCTCATTTCACCTGCAGATCAGTCTTTCTATTACAATAACCTATTTAAAAAATTGAGGCATCAGTTAGTCTGAGAGCTGAGCTGATTGGGTGGAAGGTGTCACATGAATATGGGACGCTGAAGTGACGTAAGCCGGCGATTAAACCGATGTCATTCTGTGCAGTTACAACAGCAGCAATAAGATGGCGGACGCCATTATCGGAGCTGTGTATTTGCTGTGTGTTTTTTCATGATAATAAGAGAGTCGGAAAGGAGACGTGTGAATTGAGACTATGTGGTTGAAAAAAATGGTGGTCGCCGGTGCTGCATTGGCTCATGTGTTCAGCCAATCAACGTACACTTACGTATGGACCAATCACCACACGCTTATGTCACTCAAGGTTCCTCTTGTGCTGGGAGAGTACCTACTATGAGAACTACAATCGTTCCCAGTTCCTGCAGTGCAACACAATAAAAAGAGGGTAGTTCCTTCAACAGTTAAGAACTATGAAAAAGTTCCTCCGGTCCAAAAGCACCTTAAGTCACACGAGTATCTGTTTCTGACATGAGGAAGGATAACATCCCTCAGGAATTACATGCATTTTAAACAATTAACAGCTTGTTCTAATTAAAGAATTTACATTTTAGATGTAATGAAAACCAGTATGTGGATTGAGTTATCCCAGGGCTTCGCTTTGGAACCCCTTCTTTATTGAATCACAATGATGCTAGCAGAAGTGTCCTGTCCTGTAGGGTCTCTCCCAGTGACCTCTCTCCTCTCATTGGCTGAAGGCAATGTCCTCTCTCCTCTCATTGGCTGAAGGCAATGTTTGCTCCCCTCCCCATTGATTGACAGTCATGTCCTCTCCCTTCTTATTGGCTAACAGGGAGCCTGCATGTCTATGGATACATGGATCTGAGATCTTGGGGCCAGACACCTGTGATGGACGACATCAATAAGAGGTAGGAAACCTTGGTGTTACTTCGGTCACAGTCTTTCTTCCATTAAATGGCTCCATTCCTGCTGAACGGAGCGCTGCCACTTAAACAGGCAAAATGAGGATTTCCATTTTTTTATTTAGCCAAAAAAATCACACTTCAGCCATAGATTTTACCTGAACACTGTAAAAAAAAAATAAAAGTCATGATAATTTTATGACAGGTGACTTATTTGGTACAGGGATCGTCTTCTGTTTGTAATGGAAAAACCCTGTCTGTGAATGATGTCTGACATAGTGCTGCCACATGTGTCACAGAGATAGGAGATGTGTCACGCAGACACAGGAGATGACCGTGTACGGAGTCCACAGGAATGCTCTGTGCATGTTTATTTAGCATGGTGTGCGGTGCTGCAGCTCCAGCTGTGATGCTATCTGGTGATTTTGTGGTTCTCGGTGAGTGGTCAGACTTGGGCTCCAGGGTGCGGGGCGTGAGAGTGTAGGGATTAAGGCGCTCATGGGTGTTCTTTCCCTCGCAGTAGGGTCTTATGCTCTCCTCTGCAGTGTGGGGCTCACTCATCTGAGAAGTGCATATATACCAGAGCACACAGTACTGAAGTGAAGCAGTAAGTGGAGCATAAGATGGGGCCGCGGGTGCTGAACAGGAGCAGGGAGGGCAGTGTGGGGGGGGGCTTAAGCCAGGCTCCCGGGAGGAGGGCACAAAGTGTGGTCACCCACAGGATGATGATGCCGTTCCTCTCTGAGAGTCCACTTTCTCCACCATCGCATTTTACCCTGTGGCAGAAAAGCTCATTTAGCATCCCATGTGAGATTGGGATGGTCTGTAACCGTTTCCCAATAGGCTGTAAGCTTTGGAGGGAGCGCTTTAGAAATAGCAGTTATGAAACTCGTGGGGACTCATCCTTGGCCATTATTAGCCTGTCGTCTGTCTCAGTATCCCAGCTCATTTGGGGCTGGCAGTAATTGGCCTGTCCATAGGGTGTTTTATTTAAACAGCAAAAACAAAATGCCCTAATGCAGACCAGCCAGTCCTGAAATGGCCCCTGAGATAGCATGAGTCACCAGTCTATTAACATTCATTAAATATCACAAATAAGTCTTAAAAGAGTAGTTGGGAGGGATGCATGTAATTTGAGCAAAATTATTTACAGGGTGTTTTTAGGGTAAGAGCAAAATAAGGTAAAAGCTAGTTATTTAATATTTCTTTTCCATGGGCAAAATTTTGTCAGGTCAAGCTCGTGGTTGCAAGTGTCTGTTCACTCTTTATACAAATTCCATTAGCTAGAAAGCAAACAATGACAGGATAGTCTGAGGAAAGCTTGTCTGAAGTCAGCAATTTGGTATTCCTGTGTAGTTTGAAAAGAAGCTAATTGCCTTTCTAGAAAACATATTAACATATAAACATGTTACATTATGTTATACCCACCAGTTGTTTAGCTAAAGGAAGTATAGATGACAACAAAAGTATATTGTTTTTATTTTGTTGCTAGTAAGTTGGGTAGTGAACTTAGCCTAGCCAGAAGCTGAGTCATCGTAAGTGGCTCCTCATATCAAATGACATCATCACTAGTCAGTGGATTTACAGCCGGTAGAGTTCAACTGTACAAATAAAATGATCATGTAACAAATATTACATTATGTTTTTAAAACATTCATTTTAATGAAAGTGTGTGATTTGGAGACATCCTGAGTAGTTAGAAAAATAGGCTGGAAAAAATAATGATCAGTTATGAAGTGCTGTCGGATTGCCACACTGTAGACATTGCTTTCAAAAGATCTAAAAGTTTCAGTGAATATAAAAAAAAATGATAAATTAAACATTTTTTCATATTTTTGACAAAGGGTCTGCCTCCGAATGCACAGTTGTAAAATCTCCATGAGAAAATAAATACATAAATAAAAAACAAAAACTAAACATGGTCCAGGCACCTCTCCAGGATGCCGTGGCAGATCGGAGATCGCTCTAGGATGCGGCGGAGCTGGCCGAGTTCCCTGATGATTAAGCAGGATTCTCACGGGCTGCCAGGATGTTATCACTGAGGGGCTGTTCCTGCACACTCCGTCAATCAGTGTCCCCCAGCACAGCCACAGAGCAACGACACTGCAGAGCCAGCCCCTGTGCCCTCACTGTAGAGCCAGCCCCTGTGCCCTCACTGTAGAGCCAGACCCTGTGCCCTCACTGTAGAGCCAGACCCTGTGCTAGAGCCAGCCCCTGTGCCCTCACTGTAGAGCCAGCCCCTGTGCTAGAGCCAGACCCTGTGCCCTCACTGTAGAGCCAGACCCTGTGCCCTCACTGTAGAGCCAGACCCTGTGCCCTCACTGTAGAGCCAGCCCCTGTGCCCTCACTGTAGAGCCAGCCCCTGTGCCCTCACTGTAGAGCCAGCCCCTGTGCCCTCACTGTAGTGCCAGCCCCTGTGCCCTCACTGTAGAGCCAGACCCTGTGCCCTCACTGTAGAGCCAGACCCTGTGCCCTCACTGTAGAGCCAGCCCCTGTGCCCTCACTGTAGAGCCAGCCCCTGTGCCCTCACTGTAGAGCCAGACCCTGTGCCCTCACTGTAGAGCCAGACCCTGTGCCCTCACTGTAGAGCCAGCCCCTGTGCCCTCACTGTAGATCCAGCCCCTGTGCCCTCACTGTAGAGCCAGCCCGTGTGCCCTCACTGTAGAGCCAGACCCTGTGCCCTCACTGTAGAGCCAGACCCTGTGCTAGAGCCAGACCCTGTGCCCTCACTGTAGAGCCAGACCCTGTGCCCTCACTGTAGATCCAGCCCCTGTGCCCTCACTATTCCACAAAGCTCTCTCTCTTTTTTAAATCAATGACTTACAATGAAGAAATAAATTGCTGGCTTAAAAGCAAGTCACAGGCCTACTTTGAAACAAACAGATTTATTTCAGAGTAATTATACATTATTGTTTATTTTCAGGAAAAAATATTTTTTCTAATTAAGATGGCTGATTTAAGTATTTATTAATTCATTCATGTATTCATGTTAACCAAGAAATGTATTTTTTCCCTTCTCAACATTTTTGAAAAAGATAAGAAATTCCAAAGCAGGCAGTTTGCTGTTGGGGGATGGCTGAGGGTGTCTAAGGTCAGAGGAGCGCTGCCGTGCGTTTGCGCTGGGACTCATCAGCTCTCTGATCCTGCCATCAGACTGCCGGCCTGTCATAAAGGAGAACCGATCCTAACATTGCTCTCTCAAAAACATGTTGAGATGATGGAAATGAAAAAGCACTCCCCTGTGTGTTTCCAGTACTGTTTCCTGTTCTGCACGTGATCGTGTGAGAGCTGGTGTAAGAGTTGCTGTGGAGCTGTGTGAGAGTAAGAGGGATTATAGAGGCAGAAGTTTAGCAGTTTCGCTCCACCCAAAGACACTTGCCGATATTTTGTGGATATCTGAAAATCTGTCCAAATTGTGCATTCTCTGTGCAATGCTTCTGCTACAAGAAGAAATGTCTGTGTGAAACTGCATTTGTTTAGGTCTTTCTCAGATGTCAGCTTTCATAAATGTAACTGGCTTTTAGGAGAGAAAATCCGAGCGAGCTTGCAGTGCCTGTGCTTCTCCTTGCTGTGGCATTCAGAGGGGTGCTCTCTAAATGTTTGGACGCTGGCTGCCTGGCTCACGGCAAATAGAAAACTCCTTTTTTGGAGCATTTAAGAGAGTCTTTCAGAGGCCAGTCAGGACACCAGCCAATAAAAAAACTAAACCAAACAATCTGGTGTGACAGCAACATGTATGTGAGTGTGGGGGGGGCAGTTCAGAGACACCCCTCCTTCTACATCTTCATGAAAACAACCTGGACAATGGCACCCCTAAAAACGGCCCTTCCAAAGACTAATTAAAAGGGACAGGAGTGAATTCTAGTGGGAGTGGGGCTGTTTTGAGTGATTTGCAGGAGAGATAATCGTTTGTGCTGCTGCCGCTGAAGTGTGACGCTCCTCCAGGATGTCTCAGGCAGAGCGGAGACCCACTCAATTCAGCCAGAGCCCTGGGGCTGCAATGGCAGAAGATGAGATGCCACACAGAGAGAGAGGGAGGGGAGGAGGGAGGGAGGGAGGGAGGGAGAGAGAGAAGAATAAGCTGAAAAGAGAAAGGGGAGATACCGGTAGAGACTATTTAAGAAGAAGAAAGGAAGAGAAAAATTATGTTATCTTTGTCACACTATGTTTTCAAATTACATGCCACCTTCACTGGGCTATTATTGAAAACATAGAAATACAGGGGAAAAACAGCACTGCAGCTTTCAGGAGCCCGTTCATGGAGCAGCTTGGGGTTTGAGCTGCGCTCTCACTGGCTGGGGGTTTGAGCTGCCCTCTCACTGGCTGGGGGTTTGAGCTGCGCTCTCACTGGCTGGGGGTTTGAGCTGCCCTCTCACTGGCTGGGGGTTTGAGCTGCCCTCTCACTGGGTGGGGGTTTGAGCTGCCCTCTCACTGGCTGGGGGTTTGAGCTGCCCTCTCACTGGCTGGGGGTTTGAGCTGCCCTGTCACTGGCTGGGGGTTTGAGCTGCCCTCTCACTGGCTGGGGGTTTGAGCTGCACTCTCACTGGCTGGGGGTTTGAGCTGCACTCTCACTGGCTGGGGGTTTGAGCTGCGCTCTCACTGGCTGGGGGTTTGAGCTGCGCTGTCACTGGCTGGGGGTTTGAGCTGCCCTCTCACTGGCTGGGGGTTTGAGCTGCGCTCTCATTGGCTGGGGGTTTGAGCTGCCCTCTCACTGGCTGGGGGTTTGAGCTGCCCTCTCACTGGCTGGGGGTTTGAGCTGCGCTCTCATTGGCTGGGGGTTTGAGCTGCGCTCTCACTGGCTGGGGGTTTGAGCTGCGCTCTCACTGGCTGGGGGTTTGAGCTGCCCTCTCACTGGCTGGGGGTTTGAGCTGCCCTCTCACTGGCTGGGGGTTTGAGCTGCCCTGTCACTGGCTGGGGGTTTGAGCTGCACTGTCACTGGCTGGGGGTTTGAGCTGCACTCTCACTGGCTGGGGGTTTGAGCTGTGCTTTCACTGGCTGGGGATTCAAGCTGCGCTCTCATTGGCTGGGGATTCAAGCTGCGCTCTCATTGGCTTAGGGTTTGAGCTGCGCTCTCATTGGCTGGGGGTTTGAGCTGCCCTCTCACTGGCTGGGAGTTTGAGCTGCCCTCTCACTGGCTGGGGGTTTGAGCTGCCCTCTCACTGGCTGGGGGTTTGAGCTGCACTCTCACTGGCTGGGGGTTTGAGCTGCACTCTCACTGGCTGGGGGTTTGAGCTGCCCTCTCACTGGCTGGGGGTTTGAGCTGCCCTCTCACTGGCTGGGGGTTTGAGCTGCACTCTCACTGGCTGGGGGTTTGAGCTGCACTCTCACTGGCTGGGGGTTTGAGCTGCCCTCTCACTGGCTGGGGGTTTGAGCTGCCCTCTCACTGGCTGGGGGTTTGAGCTGCCCTGTCATTGGCTGGGGGTTTGAGCTGCCCTCTCACTGGCTGGGGGTTTGAGCTGCCCTGTCATTGGCTGGGGGTTTGAGCTGCCCTCTCACTGGCTGGGGGTTTGAGCTGCGCTCTCATTGGCTGGGAGTTTGAGCTGTGCTCTCACTGGGTGGGGGTTTGAGCTGCGCTCTCACTGGCTGCAGCTGTAAGTCCCAGTGTCTTAGCTTTTCCAGGAAACAGTACTCGCTCAGAACTATCTAGCGACTATGAAACATGTTTTTCCTAAGAGATGGAAGTGTTACTAGCGCTGTAAAAGGGGTAACGGCTAAGGTAACTGAGGCTACCCCCATCCACGGTCATTACAAACAAACCTGAGCAACACACCACACACCACAGCCTTTTGTGTTTATCATTTCTGCAGTCAACCAAAAGCAGAGTGTCCATTGGAAAGATCTTTAGCTGCATGCTAATTCATCACAAACTCTCCCCGCACAACCAGACAAAAAACAATAAATCATTTTTTATAAATAAAGAAAAAGAGAGAAAGACAGAAAAGATGGCGAGATAGAGGTGAAAGGGAAAGAGAGGCAGGAGTGAGAAGGAGGCTAAAGGAGACTTTTTCTGCTGTTAGGTTGAGCTCACTTCTCCTCCGTGGAAAGATTGAAATGATGGATAGAGAGAGGTTGTGGGGATCACCCGGTCTATCTGTGCTGCTGCTCTGTTTGCAGAGCTCGCTCTGAGCGCTGGGGTCACCGTTATGAAACCCCAGCAGCCATTTGTGCCGTGGAAGCCGCATGCTTAGTGTAAACAGACCCCCAGGGAGACAGCGCTCTGGGTGAAAGAATAGGGTGGAGCGCTGGAACAATGGGACGGACACATTCCCAGCCTGCCTCACATGTGCCCTGCAGTGGACTGTCTCTCCTCAGACCCTGAGCTTTGTTCCCGCCCTACAATCCAGCGTGGGAATATGGGGACTTGCCCGAATTAATGGGAATCACGGCATTTCTGGAAATGAGCCGGCTGGTTCAGTTAAGGACAGAGGAGTGTGTGTGTGTGTGAGTGTGAGTGTGAGTGTGTGTGAGTGTGTGTGTGAGTGTGTGTGTGTGTGAGTGTGTGTGTGTGTGTGTGTGTGTGTGTGTGTGTGTGTGTGTGTGTGTGTGTGTGTGTGTGTGTGTGCGTGTGTGTGTGTGTGTGGATAATGACACACATAGTGTTTCATGAAGTCTCAGGTTGGCCAAATGGATCCCTCCCTCTCCATTTTCCAGTGCTCTGGGATGAGTGTTCCGGTGTGAAATGGATCCAGGCTGAAGAACGTCAGTCAGAACCACGCCATGCTCATTATCATTATCAAATACTCATAATAGCATCATTTCTGAGGATAATGAGATCATAATTGCATGAATCACTGGCATTATCTTTCATATGCATAGCGGAGGATGAGAAAGTCTCTGCTGAAATCTAGGGAATTTTTATGGAATTTGTGTGTTTCATTGTTCTTCTGGTGCAGAGCTTCTGTATGTTTCCAACTGAGATAATTTATTTGGCTGAATTTGCTATGTGAGAGCTGCTTCTTTGACTGATGTACCCTGATAGAGTGAACTTCCGTGCAAACTTCAGAGCTCACAGCAGGGTGTTCTCTGCTTTCTTCATTTGGGCATCTCTCTTTAACTCTGAGCATCCAGACACACACTGGCGCCCTTCAAGCTGTTATCCAATAAAAAAAGGAAAAAACCGAAGACAAAGATTTCCCTCTGTCTGTACGCAGTACCCTCACTGTCAACAATTCTGTTATGACTGTCAATATGATGGCGGGTGGACCATTCCTCCAGCTAGCATGGCATACTTCAAAGCCTGTACCTGATGTAAAGAGACCATGTGGTGCTGTTACAGCTGCCTGGGGGCCAGTGTGGCATTTTGACACGTGTGCCTGAGTGATCTGAGCTGTGTGTTGAGGGATGTTTATAGATTTGTACCTGACTCAGCAGCACCGGGGCATCTCTCCACAGCCTTCCCCTGCAGTGGCCCAGGATAGGAGGTGATGGGGGGATTCACTGTGGGTGCTCTGGCCTCTCCCCTTTGGGCGGGGCGGCTCCCAGTGTGACCAGTGTGAGCTGAGAGTGTAGGAGGGAGAGCGGAAACATGGCCTGTGCAGCACTGTAAAGCCTGCTCATCCCCCACCCCCCCTCCCGCCCCCATGGCCTGTGCTCTCCCTGTGCAGCACTGTAAAGCCTGCTCCTCCCCCACCCCCCCTCCCGCCCCCATGGCCTGTGCAGCACTATAAAGCCTGCTCATCCCCCACCCCCCCTCCCGCCCCCATGGCCTGTGCTCTCCCTGTGCAGCACTGTAAAGCCTGCTCATCCCCCACCCCCCCTCCCGCCCCCATGGCCTGTGCAGCACTGTAAAGCCTGCTCATCCCCCACTCCCCCTCCCGCCCTCATGGCCTGTGCTCTCCCTGTGCAGCACTGTAAAGCCTGCTCATCCCCCCCCCCCCCTCCCGCCCCCATGGCCTGTGCTCTCCCTGTGCAGCACTGTAAAGCCTGCTCATCCCCCAACGCCCCCCCACCCCCCTCCCGCCCCCATGGCCTGTGCTCTCCCTGTGCAGCACTGTAAAGCCTGCTCATCCCCCACCCCCCCTCCCGCCCCCATGGCCTGTGCAGCACCGTAAAGCCTGCTCACCCCCCCCCCCCCCACCCCCATGGCCTGTGCTCTCCCTGTGCAGCACTGTAAAGCCTGCTCATCCCCCCCCCCCCCTCCCGCCCCCATGGCCTGTGCAGCACTATAAAGCCTGCTCATCCCCCACCCCCATGGCCTGTGCTCTCCCTGTGCAGCACTGTAAAGCCTGCTCATCCCCCACCCCCCCTCCCCACCCCCATGGCCTGTGCTCTCTCTGTGCAGCACTGTAAAGCCTGCTCACCCACCACCCCCCACCCCCCGTTCTCTGGTTGGACGGTGTCTGTGAGAGGTACTTGGATCAGCAGGTGACTTGTGACAGCAGTTTGGGCACTCGCTTGCGTGATGGCAAGCCTTAAACCCTATGCCTTTGAGACTTTCAGAACAAGGCAAAGCAGAAACCCCTTTGTCTTCCTTCAACAGCATGAAACATGTTCCAACATTTTTCTACCATCGGCATAAAATGTGTTCTGTTTTGTAAGGATGACATGCAAATAAAAGGATTAAAATAGGGAAGGCATTTGTCAGGCATTTGATAGAGACAGAGTGTGGGTCTCTGTTTCCGTTTCGCAGTTCTGTTATGCAGAGGCACGGAAGTCTGGCACTAAAACTCTTTTGTTGTGCGTTTGGGGTGTCTGTGAATGGTGACTTCATCAGCAGCAAACATAGATTGTTGCTAGGCAACCTATTTTATCTGTGCATTTTTTTCTGAATAGCAGATGATTGATGTAATTATTAAATCATATTGACTACAATTATCATACAACCTCAGATTGTATCCTGAACCATAAGGGACTCGACGAGTATAAATGTGTATGAATAGCAGCCCGTGATCTTAAAACAGAGGAGGCAGACATCTCACCAGTAACCCGATCGAGGACTTTTCATTTTACTTCATTCAGTTACCTTTGGCTAATAATGTCCTTTAAATAGTTTTGTTGCAGCATCATCGCCTTTCTGGACTCATTTGAGATTTTAGCATTAGACAGACTTCATCTCAGGCATTTCCCTCGACATACAGAGAATCACTTCATTAGCTGCACAGCATACCGGCTCAGCGCAGGGCTTACACAGTGGATAGCACACTCAAGGGCTTACACAGTGGATAGCACACTCAAGGGCTTACACAGTGGATAGCACACTCAAGGGCTTACACAGTGGATAGCACACTCACTGGCTTACACAGTGGATAGCACACTCAAGGGCTTACACAGTGGATAGCACACTCAAGGGCTTACACAGTGGATAGCACACTCAAGGGCTTACACAGCGGATAGCACACTCATGGGCTTACACAGTGGATAGCACACTCACGGGCTTACACAGTGGATATCACACTCACGGGCTTACACAGTGGATAGCACACTCACGGGCTTACACAGTGGATAGCACACTCACGGGCTTAGTGGATAGCACACTCACGGGCTTACACTGTGGATAGCACACTTGCGCTGCATAAATGTGACGGCTGGTGAAAGGCCACTCAAACCCAGGCTCGGCTAACTGTGTGTACAGGTATAGTTATAGTGATGTGAAGAATTAGCCGATAGGAAGTGGAGCTGTGTGCATCATAGCGGGGGTGTGGGAGTGAGAGGGACCTCACATAGTAAACAGGATTGAAATGATGTGCCCTTTTACCAAGTGTTTGTGGTATGTTAGAAAGAACTTAGTACATTCAGTGTGCTAAATATTTGTTAGAGCTGTACTTGTTTTTTTTAATAAAATTTACCAGTGCCTTTTAGCAGGTCTTACTGAATTGCATTCATTTTTATAAACAGAATTAAATTATTTTAATTTACTACATATTCAATTTAAATGACAAATACAGTCCTGTATGTAGGGTTGTATAAATTAATAACAATTGATTGAACTAAATCATTTTGGAGTGTGTTTAAGCGTTGCGTCTTCTTCTAAAGCAATACATGAATGTAAATACTAGAAAAATTTATTAATTCCCTGTTGTTTGCCATAATAATGCTGGTTTCATAGTAATAAAGCCAAATGAAATATCAATCAGTGCAAATACAGATTTTGAATTAGAAATGTAAATCTTTTCTCTGAATAATAGCTTCCCAGCTTTGTCTGGACTATTAAAGATCATGTTTATTCCTAACAGAAAACAGGTTAAAATGAGGTGCAATCATCTTGCTCTCCAGGTGCATGCCGTTTTCTAGACTAGATTCAGATTCCCCATTAATTAAAAGGCGTAAAACATGATGAGGCAAACAAATGGCACAGTAATTGCAGGGAAATAGATAATGATTGTGAATTGCTCAAAAGTGTATGACTGGTAGAGTTAGACTCAATTGACCTCTAACTTTTTTGCCTCAGTAAATATTTCCTTCGTACATGTACTGACACTGGAAGCATTCATGTGTGGATTATGGTGTGTGTGAGTAATGGCAGACCTGAGGATATGTAGTAATGAGGAAATGTGCTCCCTCAGGTTGTGAAATGTGAACTCTGACTTCCTGTATCGTTTTTCAGTCATTTGAATGATTCCCCCACACTCCTCGCTTATACATAAGGAAAGGCTCTTATGAGTCACTGTGGAAAGCTGGGCCTCGATGCTTGGCTGTGTCGCTGTGGAAAGCTGTGCCTCGATGCTTTTCTCAGTCACTGTGGAAAGCTGTGCCTCGATGCTTGGCTGTGTCGCTGTGGAAAGCTGTGCCTCGAAGCTTGACTGTGTCGCTGTGGAAAGCTGTGCCTCAATGCTTGGCTGTGTCGCTGTGGAAAGCTGTGCCTCGAAGCTTGACTGTGTCGCTGTGGAAAGCTGTGCCTCGATGCTTGGCTGTGTCGCTGTGGAAAGCTGTGCCTCGATGCTTGGCTGTGTCGCTGTGGAAAGCTGTGCCTCGATGCTTTTCTCAGTCACTGTGGAAAGCTGTGCCTCGATGCTTGGCTGTGTCGCTGTGGAAAGCTGTGCCTCGATGCTTTTCTCAGTCGCTGTGGAAAGCTGTGCCTCGATTCAATATTATTCCAGCATTGCATTGCATATGTAAGCTTAGGTCAACAACCAGATCAATAATTGGTTCTTTTAAAAGTTTTTTTTTATTCCAGTTACAAGTAACCTTGTGAAATAAAATGTCCTTAAAGACCAAATCCTGACGGTAACACACAATGTGTAGCACAGTGCAGGTATATCCCTGTGTGCGTGATCGTGTGCGTGTGTGTGTGTGCGCGTGTGCGTGTATGTGATTGTGTGCGTGTGTGTGTGTTTCTGTGTAAACTAAAAATATGCTTTAGACAGGGTCCATTTTTTCTTTGCCATATGAAAATCATACCAGGTCAAGCCCCCCTCATTGTCTTTGAGTGTTGGTGAGCTGCTCTGTCTCAGGAGTCCAGCTCTGGAGGGGATCTGGTGGCTTTTGTCACCACAAATAAAAGTGTCAAGTTCATGATTTCCTTTGAGTTTGATCACACAATTGGACCCTTTCCAGCTTAATTAGTGAGGTGGAGATTGCAGCCTGACTGCTTCCCCAGTGCACTGCTTACTGGAGTCCTGCTGTTCTCAAGCATATGTGATGTGGAGGGTGAGCTCCCCAGCCTGAGAGCGTCCAGCTGGGCCCTCATATAGACTCCACTCCTTACTCTCTGGAGCTCCACAGGGCCAAAAGCTCACTGACCTACATACACACTCTGATGTAAAGTCACGCGTTTGCAGAATGAGATTTCAGAAAAAGAAGACAAAGAGAACTTTACAGAGCACCTGATGCTGTGTGTGCTAGTGCCATAGTCTTTCTGCTGGAGCGGTCAGGATTGCTAGTGCCATAGTCTTTCTGCTGGAGCGGTCAGGATTGCTAGTGCCATAGTCTTTCTGCTGGAGCGGTCAGGATTGCTAGTGCCATAGTCTTTCTGCTGGAGCGGTCAGGATTGCTAGTGCCATAGTCTTTCTGCTGGAGCGGTCAGGATTGCTAGTGCCATAGTCTTTCTGCTGGAGCGGTCAGGATTGCTAGTGCCATAGTCTTTCTGCTGGAGTGGTCAGGATTCATGACTTTTCCAGCTCTAATTGTTGAAAGGCTTTGTGAGGAGCAGAAAGCATGACTGGAAACTCTCAATAAATGAGAGCAGCAGAGTGTAGACTTGATGTAATTGATGCAAGATGTCCGAATCAATTTTTGTACAAATATACCATCCTACGTTTTAAGTCACTCTGTATTCCCAGAAGCCCTATTTCACAACAGAGCATGGAAACTGATAGTGTGCATTCGTTTATTTGATTGGATTATTTTTCTTTTTAAAATCAATGCTTAGGTAGAATTCTCATGATTTTTTTCCCCTAAATTAATAACCGGTGGACATGAAAGTAAATTTAAAAAAAATGTTTTGTGGATGTAACTTTTGCAACTATAAGAGTAGGGGAATAAAAATCCAATAGTAATGCACTTTGTGGAGAGTTTTGCTGTTGAGCAACAGCAATGATGCTGCTTGGCCATGCTCCAGGGCCAATCCTTTTTTACATGAAAAAAGTCAGTGAAGTCAATGGACACTACTGCAGGCCAGAAGTTTAAGTGTCCTAATTTCTCCAGATTATGGGCTGTTTCACTCGTCTTCATGGAGAGAAGCTGCTGAGAAAATGAGGGAGTGTTACTTCTAGTTCCCCAGAATCTCCACGCTCAACTTGTGTTTTTTATATTTTAAGTGACATTATGAAATGAGTTTGGCTACAGTGGGCCTACCTAAGGTGAAGGATAAAATTTCATTATTATGTAAAAGTGCAATTACTTTCAATAACATATTAGAATAATGTATATGGATTTATTATATATTAATATTATATATTAGATATTTTCTATCTTCAGAATCAAGAATAAATATGCAAGAACTTTACATGAAGTTTGACCTGAAAACTCAGATTAAATGGAAACTTTTGCTGTAATGGCCTCTTACTGTACCGCTGGCTAGTTATTTCTCTGCTTTGGGTAGGGTGTATTTCAGTTCTCTTTTTTACTCTTTATTTCAATAAATTTTCTGTAACAATTCCTGTTGTGATATAATAAAGTTATTACCCACCCTATGCAGTGCTCACAGGGGTCCAGGTTTAAAGCCCGGCATTCTGGCCTGCACAAGAGAGAAATGAATGCTGGATATGGCACCTGGTGCAAGGTCAAACCTGACAGGCTCAAGGTCAAACCTGACAGGCACAAGGTCAAACCTGACAGGCTCAAGGTCAAACGTGACAGGCTCAAGGTCAAACCTGACAGGCTCAAAGTCAAACCTGACAGGATTATGGGGTTTGCAGATATTTCAGCCACAGTGAATGTGAGTCTGTAAGGAAGACTGATTATAGCTGCTGATGAATTGGGGTAAGTGGAAACTGGGGTTTAAAAATGTTTTGTTTGTTTTGTCAACTCTGTACCGCCCACAAAATGTCTCAAACTGTAGCGTTTTTATTAATTTAATGGAGGTGACCGTTTGAAACCATGCAAACCACATCCCTGACTGATAATTTTCTATTCATAATACAGGTAAGTTATATTGCTAAACGTAGATATTAGCTTTAATCTTGTCTACATCAGTGATGTGCTCTCTCGTTTCAAAGACACCAGTTTGCACCAATCACCCTATCGATTGTGCTTGCATGCCAGTATTAGCATTTTTCCTTAACATGTTTTATTGAGCAAATTTATTTCCATATGTTAAAAAATATATAATGACTCATGCCACATTAAGTTTACTTAAGTTCTTTAAGTGAATCCGTTCAATTTAAAGCATGCCAAATACAGCACTATAAATCGTGCTGTTGTATTGTATGTAGGATCAACAGCTGTAAAAGCTGTTGATGAAAAGATTCTTAAAACACGAGCCATTCTTCAAAAACACGAGCCATTTCTTTAAAAGCCTCACTGGATTGCATTCCATTAGTCCTGCATGGAAATCACATTTAAGGTCACTGGAACACTGGAAACGTGTGTTTTGTCTGTGTATGTGATTGAGCAGCTAAATTGCATGATTGTCTGTCTGCCTAGTACTGGGAATTTGGTGGTCCTATGTCTATCCAAAAAAAGTGTTTTTTTTTGTTACACAGAAAGAACCAGTGTTTCAAAAGACATTCTGAGTCCCTCTGCTAAATAATTGAAAACAAGGTGTAATTTTTTATAATCCAAATCCAATCACTTCAGATAGCATTTTGCACAGCGGGGTGGGAAAGGAATCCCTTTTATGTTTGAGACCAGACTGTTATAATTTCTATTGATACTGTTCAGGAGGGCTCTTTGGAGGAGACGTCTGGGGTGTTTCTGAGCAGCAGAACGATGATGAAAATGACCTCTAATTCAATTTTCATGTCCAGATAATAATTATTTTGCAAATGTTCTTGAAATGATTGCAGGAGACAAAGGAAGCCTGAATGCATGAGAGGCCATTAGCCTTTCTGAGAAAGAGCTCCAAAAGTGTATGACAGCACAAATGTTCCTAAATGCACAATAAAAACACAAGCAATCCCAGTCTATATGAATATTTCATGATAGAGTTTCTATGAGGATAAACATTGTAGAAATTGGGAGTTCAATCGCATTGCTTAGTGTGTGTCTTACCTAATAAAAATTCAATCTATTTTTGTGGCCATACAAACTTAATGTTGCATACCGAACATGATTCCTACTGTATGCATCATTGCTGGTATTCATTGATATCTACTTCTGGAATTGACACCATTAACATTTTATGATATGGAATTATGAAATACTGTAAAATTATCCATAACTATCAATGATCTTTGTCTCCCTCTTTTAATGTCCATAATTACATGAAGGTCTCAAAGTGAATATGAAATATGTAATCCATGCAAAAAAAGGATTAAAAAAGTGTAGGTAAGTATTAACAATGTTTTAATGTATTTAATATTGATCAGGTTATGGCGCATCTAAACCAAAACTGTAAGTATATCTCAGAGAGGGTCTGTATGTGTTTAGCACATGTAAAGCATGTTTAATGATAATGGTTGTGACCCAGCGCGTGGCTCTGTTTGTCCCCTCTCTCTCACAGTCTCCCCGTGGCCCATGGGCTGTCCGGCTTCAGCATGCCGGAGCGGATCGCCCTCATGGCCTTCCTGTCCCTGGTCATGCTCATGAGTGTCTTGGGCAACCTCCTGGTCATGGTAGCCGTCTGCAAGGACCGCCAGCTCAGGTCAGTCAACTTAACGGTGCAGCAAAGCCAGCTGGTTAATATCTGGGAGACAGCAGAGATGATCCAAACGTTGTTGTTGTTGGGGGGGGGGGCGGCGGGGGATAATGTAGGTTTTTAAATTAATAAAAGGGTTCAACAAGGTTAACTACAAAAAACATTTTCCGGTTGACTTCAGTTCGTAGAACAAAGAGCCATAGGTGGAAAGTTGTAGAGAGTAACTTCCATTTTGATATCATGAAGTATTTTTTTATACAATGAGTTGTCCATACTTGGAAGAGGTTGCCAGGTCATGCACTTGAGGTTGAGACCCTTTGGGGTGGTCGTGTCCTGGCTGCAGTGCTGGATACCCTGTAGACTGTAGGTAAATGGGCTTGATGCAGTGCTGGATACTCTGAAGGCTGTAGGTAAATGGGCTTGATGCAGTGCTGGATACCCTGTAGACTGTAGGTAAATGGGCGTGATGCAGTGCTGGATACCCTGTAGACTGTAGGTAAATGGGCTTGATGCAGTGCTGGATACTCTGTAGACTGTAGGTAAATGGGCTTGATGCAGTGCTGGATACTCTGTAGACTGTAGGTAAATGGGCTTGATGCAGTGCTGGATACTCTGTAGACTGTAGGTAAATGGGCTTGATGCAGTGCTGGATACTCTGTAGACTGTAGGTAAATGGGCTTGATGCAGTGCTGGATACTCTGTAGACTGTAGGTAAATGGGCTTGATGCAGTGCTCAATGCTGTGTATCCAGTACCTTGTCTCATGCCACAGGCAAGGTGTTGTTGTTGTGCAAATGTGTTGTGTTGTGAAAAACCACACTGCCTGACTTCACAACATTAATTAAGATAATATTATAATTTCCCCAAATTCCTGGAGGGAATGGAGGGTGTCTTAGGCAGTGGCTGAACAGGATTAAGAGTGGGATCATTAAACTTCGGTGTTCTCTGCTCACTGATCTCTGTTTTAATGGTCTCTCTATGGCCTGCAGAGGGGTATCGACCCACCCTGGTGCATGTTTTATGTTATGTGCAGAGTGCTGCTGGCATCCTCCTTAATCCCAGTGTCGGCCACCTGCTGAGGGAATATTTCCTGTCCACTCCTCATCCCTCTCCGAATGTGCTAAGCGAATATTTACTGCTGCTGTCAGGCAGAGATAGAGAGTGCAAACAGTGATTCTCATAGATAGCAGTCCCCCAGAGGAATGGCCTTTTGAATCACGCGTCACGGGATCATTTAACTCCATAGCCCAGGAGACGGACGCAGTGCATCATGGGATCATTATGTGCCAAATGAAATCCCATTTCCAGAGATGTGTTTATCCAAACAGAGGACAACGTTTCCTCAGGTGCTGTCTAAGTCAGAGCTAGCAGGGAAATGGCTCATGTTGCAGAGTGTGTCCAGACTTATGGATTAACCTCAATCTACTGAACCGCCTGCAGCATGTCCTGCTACTCTTTTGCTGCCTGTTTTCACACCTCATTTTATGTGCATCTTAATTTATTAACTGTTTATTAACATTAGAATTTTGTGTTCCAGGGGAGATGTTGTTGTCAAAAAATATAATTATTCATTCACACATAGCTGCATGTTTTTATTACATGGCTGCAGGTTTATTTTATTTATTTATTTTTTTTAATCAGATAGCCGGTAGCTTTGCTTATTTAGAAAATTACACCAGCTCAGGGTAAATCTGGTGACAAATCTGGTGTTGTCTGTGTGAACAGTCCGTAGGCAGTCGCACCATCGCTGTGCAGAAGCTGCACTAACCTTTGGTTAAATAATAGACCAGCTCTGGCTCGGGTCAAAGCTCTCAGTGTGTTCTATATATAGTATTCTTCTTCTTTTTTTTTTGAAGTGGCTTTCACAGCCCGTTACCTCATGCTGCATTGTATTAGTTATTAATGGAGTGTGTAAGGGGCTGGTCTTTTTCAGGGGGGTGGAATCGGTCTGACACCCTTTTGGCAATGCGCCCACTGGCAGTATAGCACAACATTCTTCCGTCTCAATTTCTTTCTCTTTCTTTCTCTCTCTCGCACTCTTTTTCTGTCCTCAATAACTCACTTTGATTTTCTTTCTCTCACACTCTGTTTCATTCATTCCATATCTTTCTTTTTCTTTTGCTTACATCACTGCCATCCTCTCTCTCTTTCTCTTTCTCTCTCTCTCTCTCTCTCTCTCTCTCTCTTTCTTCTTAATGTCCTGATAATCAAAATGTGGTTGATTTGGTGAACAGAGAATAAAGAAAAATTTTTTTTTTGTTAAAATCAATAACAACAAAACAACAGCAGCAGCAGCAGCAGAGGGTGAAATGGCTCTGTGTGCATGTTAACTTACTGCCTAGTGACCAAGTGCCTTCTGCTCGTCTTAAAAAAGACCGGCTGAATTCAGTGATAAATGCAAAAGATGGCCGTGACATGTAAGTTATCTTACTTTATGGATGCCATACTTATGAAGATGAGGATTAATTCATTCATGATTACAAAAAACAACTTTAATTTCACCTTACCAATGATAACATATTGAAATCTTGACATTTTGAAATACCAACATTAAATGCTTCTGGGGAAAGCTGCACCAGTCAATACAAGCATTCCAATACCAGCACAATTAAAGAAAAACACACTGGGTTTTGAGCACTTGCTAAATCATTCCGTGCTAAAAGAACTACTTCAGTATAGAAGTGGAAAGGAGAAAAAATCAATGTATCTTATGACTGGTAAACACATTTTCTGGTCTGAAAGTCTGGTGAAAGTATAGCCACACTAGCTACTTCTCAAAAAAAAAAGTAATAATTGGATTCCCTGAGCTGGTGGAAGGACAGTGGCTTGTTTCCATCAGGCTGTAATTCCTGCTTGACAGACACATTCATCAGAGACTGCAATAACTGCCCCTTAGCTCCCCTCCCAGCCGCCAGCTGGGGCTCAACCTTACAGGGCCACGGCCATCATCTCTACCATTCAACATGCTCTAAAATGAACTTTTCCCAACACAGAGGTCGCCCTAACCACAGTTTTCACATGAGGATGCACTGGTTATACAACATATAATGGACTCATCAGCGCACCCAGAGCTTGGTATTTCTCCCATGTGGTCACCCATCCAGGTGTTGCCGAAGCACCCAACACGCTGGGAGTCTGAACTTCATCAGGAGCAGGGTACAGCTGATCGCTGGCAGTGGCGATCGTCTGCCAGACGTGTTTACCTGCAGCGGAAGGCCGGCTGCAAGACAGTCTTTATTTATGTTGTTCTCTGGCCCAGCTCTGAAGGCATTAAACTCGTCCAGCTGAATTAGATTAAACCCAGTTTGGCACAGCGGGCACCGGTAAAGCGCCATGAATAGATTTCCCGTCCTGTGAAAGGACAGTAATCATCTCTGATGGAAACGCCTCAGTCAGTTTTATTCACTTACAAATTAATTGTCCCAGCAGAAGCCTGTGTTAACCTACTCATTTGGTGAGAGCATTTAGTGTAATTATTGTTTATGTAGGCCTATATTATTTTTAGGAGTGGTTTCTTCATTGCTGTGTGAGCTTTGATCAATAGGATAATTACTAATTGTTTTGCCCATAATTATTCTTGGATTCGATTGGTGTTTGTTACTCTATCTTCTGTTTTATTCCGTTTATTTCTCCAGTACACCTGCAGTGTCCATTGACCCGGGTCTGTGGAAGGCTTTGTGAGCCCAGACCCTGGTCAGGAGTGAAACTGCTGTGGGATGGAGTGTTTGTTACTCTATCTTCTGTTTTATTTCGTTTATTTCTCCAGTACACCTGCAGTGTCCATTGACCCGGGTCTGTGGAAGGCTTTGTGAGCCCAGACCCTGGTCAGGAGTGAAACTGCTGTGGGATGGAGTGTCTGACACACACCTTTCCCCTCTCTCCCTCTCTCCAGGAAAATAAAGACCAACTACTTCATCGTGTCTCTGGCGTTTGCGGATCTGCTGGTGTCGGTGCTGGTCATGCCCTTCGGGGCCATCGAGCTGATCCACCAGAACTGGATCTACGGGGAGACCTTCTGCCTCGTCCGCACCTCGCTGGACGTGCTGCTGACAACGGCCTCCATCCTGCACCTGTGCTGCATTTCGCTGGACAGGTGAGCTCAGCCCAGGTGCACACTGTGGGGTAATGTACTGCAGTATATCCAAATATTGCAACTGTTTGGAAAATGTATTGATAAATTGATATTTAGGAAAGATATTTTTATTTAATATATTGCAATATATTTATTTAATATATAAAAACCACAATTATCTCAATAACATGTTTTATATATATTTGGCTTGACAGAAATTTTTTCTTGTGATTGGTGTGTGTGTGTTGGGGAGCTGCTCTCTGATTGGTCTGTGTGCTTGTCGGGGAGCTGCTCTGATTGGTGTGTGTGTGTGTCGGGGAGCTGCTCTCTGATTGGTGTGTGTGTGTGTTGGGGAGCTGCTCTGATTGGTGTGTGTGTGTGTGTGTGTCAGGGAGCTGCTCTGATTGGTGTGTGTGTGTGTCGGGGAGCTGCTCTCTGATTGGTGTGTGTGCGTGTCGGGGAGCTGCTCTGATTGGTCTGTGTGTGTGTCGGGGAGCTGCTCTCTGATTGGTCTGTGTGTGTGTCGGGGAGCTGCTCTCTGATTGGTGTGTGTGTGTGTCAGGGAGCTGCTCTGATTGGTCTGTGTGTGTGCGTGTCGGGGAGCTGCTCTCTGATTGGTGTGTGTGTGTGTGTTGGGGAGCTGCTCTGATTGGTCTGTGTGTGTGCGTGTTGGGGAGCTGCTCTGATTGGTGTGTGTGCGTGTCAGGGAGCTGCTCTGATTGGTGTGTGTGTGTCGGGGAGCTGCTCTGATTGGTGTGTGTGTGTTGGGGAGCTGCTCTGATTGGTGTGTGTGTGTCGGGGAGCTGCTCTGATTGGTGTGTGTCGGGGAGCTGCTCTTTGATTGGTCTGTGTGCGTGTCAGGGAGCTGGCAGCGCTCCAGCTCACTCCGGACTCGGGCGTTAACTGCCTGCAGGAGTGGAAATGATAGAGTTTCATTCAATTATCCTGACAGGGATCACAGAGCACACACATTACCACCAATTTACCACCACTGAGGGATCACAGAGCACACACAATACCACCCATTTACAACCTCTCTTTACTGTGTATGTAACACAATGACCCACGTCATATATTACTGTTGAAGGGACTAACAGAGCTTAAACAATAATTACAAATAGCTGTGATTGGAGGAAATCAGCACCAGCACTAGTTTAAAGTCAAACAGCCACAAAGTCAAACAGCCACGCAGTCAAACAGCCACGCAGTCAAACAGCCGCACAGTCAAACAGCCACACAGTCAAACAGCCACACAGTCAAACAGCCGCACAAACAGCCGCAGTCAAACAGCCACACAGTCAAACAGCCGCACAGTCAAACAGCCACACAGTCAAACAGCCGCACAGTCAAACAGCCCACAGTCAAACAGCCCCACAGTCAAACAGCCCCACAGTCAAACAGCCGCACAGTCAAACAGCCGCACAGTCAAACAGCCGCACAGTGCACAAAGCAGGCAGAAGTACAGACATGGGAATGCGAGATATCATTTTACATTTACTGTGACCTAAAGTAACCAGCCGCAGTGTCTCTCCCTCTCTCTCCCTCTCACTCTCTGCCTCTTTTTGTCTCTCTCTCTGTCTCTCTCACTCCTTCCCTCCCATTCTGGCTGTTCAGAGCTGAGACAGAGGTGTGGCCACATTTAGCTTTTGCAAGTAACAGTGTCCACAAAACCAAACTATTCACATGCATGTCCTGGTCTACATCAAGGGAGCATAAACCTGATATGGGTACATGAGTGTTTCTCCTGCTGGGATGAATGGGTATAGCTGCTCTGTGTGAGATTCACTGTGTTCTGCTCTGTGTAGATATGTTTCCTAGTTCCCTTCAAACAGCTGTTACACAACAAGCCCTGAATTATCATGCTCTCTAACACACACTGGGAAATGGGACCTCCAAACAGCCTTGCAGATAGCCACTTTTCTCTCTACAATCTTCAAATCTTAAATGAGTACAGCAAGCTGTCTTAACGGTCGTTTCACAACCTGTTTGTTGTTCGGAACCGTCTTTGAGGGGGGCGTGGTTGTTAAGTGCGGTACAAAATGCCCTGGCTCCTGGAAGGCAGTCAGCTAGCACAACATCAGCCATGTCTTTAGCCATGTCTTTAGCCATGTCATTCCATTTTAAAGTGTGTGAAATATGCTGCCTTGTCTCTTAGCTGCTCTGTGCTGTCATGCTCCCAGCCTCCCCCCGTCTCTCCCCGGCTTTCAATACCCAAATCATATCTCTGCAATGAGTATGTTATCGAGTGTGCTGTGTGTTTTGGGATTTCTGTTTCTCAGCTTGCTTCCTTTTCTTTTTTTAACCACTCTGTCTTTATCTGAATGAGCTAGTACATTATTTACTTATTCCAAGTGGTGACTGAATATTTCTTTATCGTAATGTATTTGTTTATATTACTATAGTTACGATCTGTTAGAGTTTTTTTGGTAAGTACATATCATTAATTAAATTTATTTATTTGGCATATCAAAATAAATAAACTGTCACACCAAGCAACAGATACATATACCATGAAATGCAGGGGATAACACACATAGGAAAGTCATGAGATATGTCTCCATCACACACGGGGTAAATACTCGCTGCAGTTTGAAATATGTCTCCATCACACACGGGGTAAATACTCGCTGCAGTTTGAAATATGTCTCTATCGCACACAGGGCAAATACTCGCTGCAGTTTGAGATATGTCCCCATCGCACACAGGGTTAATACTCGCTGCAGTTTGAAATATGTCTCCATCGCACACAGGGTAAATACTCGCTGCAGTTTGAAATATGTCTCTATCGCACACAGGCAAATAGTCGCTGCAGTTTGAGATATGTCTCCATCGCACACTGGGCAAATACTCGCTGCAGTTTGAGATATGTCTCCATCGCACACAGGGCAAATAGTCGCTGCAGTTTGAAATATGTCTCTATCGCACACAGGGCAAATAGTCGCTGCAGTCTGAGATATGTCTCCATCGCACACAGGGCAAATACTCGCTGCAGTTTGAGATATGTCTCCATCGCACACAGGGTAAATACTCGCTGCAGTTTGAAATATTGTCTCCATCGCACACTGGGTAATACTCGCTGCAGTTTGAGATATGTCTCCATCGCACACGGGGCAAATACTCAGTGCAGTTTGAAATATGTCTCCATCGCACACGGGCAATACTCAGTGCAGTTGAAATATGTTTCCATCGCACACAGGGTAATACTCGCTGCAGTTTGAGATATGTCTCCATCGCACACAGGGTAAATACTCGCTGCAGTTTGAGATATGTCTCCATCGCACACAGGGTAAATACTCGCTGCAGTTTGAGATATGTCTCCATCGCACACAGGGTAAATACTCGCTGCAGTTTGAGATATGTCTCCATCGCACACAGGGTTTATACTCGCTGCAGTTTTGAGATATGTCTCCATCGCACACAGGGTAATACTCGCTGCAGTTTTGAAATATGTCTCCTCGCACACAGGGTACTACTACTCGCTGCAGTTTGAAATATGTCTCCATCGCACACAGGGTTAAATACTCGCTGGCAGTTTGAGATATGTCTCCATCGCACAACAGGGTAAATACTCGCTGCAGTTTGAGATATGTCTC
>JAFBMS010000142.1:334361-384361 GCA_019788955.1 Albula glossodonta
CATAAAGAAAGACACTTCATTAGTTCCTGATTTGCAGTCATAATTGATTCATAATTCAATTTAATGTTTTAATCTTCTGACTGCAGTGTGTCCAGTGTGACCGCATCAGTCCTTTCCGGTTCTTTCCAAACCTCTAATCTAACCTAGCCAAATAATAAAATCTATCCAAAATCATCACTGCCAAACCAAATTATTTGAGCAGCGCATGGTTATTATTACATCTGCGGTTCTGGGTCGGGCCGCAGATCTTGTGTTGACGGGTTGGGTCTGGTTGCGGAACATCTTGTGCGGGTGACGGGGCGGGTACAGTATTGCACGTCGCGGGGCTGGAGCGGCAGCGGGTCGGCTGGACTCTGGGTGGTGCACAGCCTAATAAAGCAGTATGGGTGGTGTTTGAGGATGGCTGCAGGCCAAGATTCACACTCATCCTCAGGCCCAGCCTTGGTTTTAAATATGAGGCCAGTCCCATATGCCTTAAGGGAAGAGGGGGCTGAGTTAGACACATTAGAGCAGTTTTGCTTCATGAAACCTGGTCAGTTTCCCTCATGGACAGCAATAATTGTCCCTGTCATTAAACCTGATCACACCGTACGTATTTGTGGCAGTTAACGGTTAACAGGGCTGCTGAACTGGATGTCCACCCCATCCCGAAGGTTGAAGGTTTTTTATACTACAGCAGGGGGTAAATCAAAAACATAGCTTTATCTTAGCAATGATACCAGCAGCTTATATTGAATGAGGCATTAAGGGAGTGTGTTTGCATTACCACGCATAAGGGACTGCATTCATACACTCGCCTACCTTTTACGGTTTCATCAGCATTACTTTTGTGTAACTATTTTTCAGCACATTACAGAGAGCTTACTGCAAAGGATCTTCAGAAGTTCACATGATGTATGTATTTGCTTTATTTTTACTCATGTTTATTAAATTAGAATGTGCAGATAATTTATTTACTTAACTGCAAAGTCATTACTACAACAAACCACACATCCTGCAAGCACTGTCAACCCCCTCCAGTCCAAATCCATTAGTGTAACATTTTACAATAATTTCACAAGGGAATTATAGAAGCGACTGTTTGATTTACAGAGGCAACGCACAATTCACCATGCTAATTTCGCTATCGATTTTCCCATGGGTAGTCATCTTAAGGTAGAAAACTTTGAAAACTAAAACAGCAAAATGGAGTACAATAAAACCTTTTTAATTTTAAAACAGCATGTGCCATGCTTCGCCCCGATTAAAAAAAGCTTTATGGCTAAAAGGCTCAGATGAGAAACGTCAGCTATGAAATTTGTCACCAGAAGGGCATCGGATATAGCTGGAACTACAGCAACAGATTCAAAGATTTCAAGATGCGCGAAAAGGTTTCTCAGCTGGCGAATATCCTCGTCAGGACCGACCACTTGGAGGAAATCGCCACTCAACCTGAAAATATGGATCTGCTGATTGAAGCTGAAGTGTGGGGCTGAAGAGCTCTGATGAACTGCAATGAAAATTTCACTGTCAGAAAAGAGGTGTGCCCTTCTGCAAGCTGGGGGTTCACCTTCCAAACATCTCAAGACTAGCAGAACGATGGTCTCAGTGTTGCCCTGAACATACAGATGGGAGGCCTGTCTCCCAGCCCTGTTCACCATCAAATGCAGCTAAAGGCACGGCCTGAACATCCAGCACACCATTACATAGAATTAACATTTTAAGCTTGCAGCTGAATTTCACAACAGATGTTTCCCAGAAAGAGGACACCTCCAGCAAAAGATAGGTAAGTCTATGCCAATTATACAATCATGTAAAATTAGTTCTATATGCCATGCATTTTGTAAGGGAGACAATACAAAATTACACTTTGTTACTTGTTTTCATAAGTAGGATGACGAGCACATTTTGTGTCTCTTCAAGAGTAAGATTTTATTTTGTTTGATGAATGCAGTCTGAGGGCCACTGAAATAGGTTAGTAGGTCATATGGGTATCAGACCATAAGCCCTTAATGAGATTGTTAGGGGGGGGCAAAGCTACACCCCCAATTGCTCCAGCACAGATCCAGCACTGGTCTTTAACTTTAGCAGCGTATACACATACATTTAAACAGTGCTCTGGGTCTGACATTCCTACAGCTGAGGCTCGCTCAGCTCGCTCATCTCCCTTTGCCTGGCTGCTCTTCTACAAAGCCCATCCCTGTGGAGGTGAGATTGGCCCTGTGTTTTATGGGTACTTCCCCAGTGTCAACTGCTCAAGTGAGGATGTGGACGGCTGAGGGTCCCTGTCTGTCACAACTGCAGGATGCCGTTTTATAGGGATGGCCCGATGTGAATGATGATGATAATTATTCTTTTTTAGCTGTTAGGTTTCTCTATGGGAGTGTGAGAGATGGGGTTTCTCTATGGGAGTGTGAGAGATGGGGTTTCTCTATGGGAGTCTGAGAGATGGGGTTTCCCTATGGGAGTGTGAGAGATGGGGTTTCCCTATGGGAGTGTGAGAGATGGGGTTTCTCTATGGGAGTGTGAGAGATGGGGTTTCTCTATGGGAGTCTGAGAGATGGGGTTTCTCTATGGGAGTGTGAGAGATGGGGTTTCCCTATGGGAGTCTGAGAGATGGGGTTTCCCTATGGGAGTGTGAGAGATGGGGTTTCCCTATGGGAGTGTGAGAGATGGGGTTTCTCTATGGGAGTCTTAGAGATGGGGTTTCCCTATGGGAGTGTGAGAGATGGGGTTTCTCTACGGGAGTCTGAGAGATGGGGTTTCCCTGATGGAGAGGGGGGTGGGGTGAATGACTATATAGGGCTAGCTCAATAGATACTGGCAGCATACACCACTCTGTGTCAGTAAGGACACCAAAGATGAGGAGGCAGGAATTTCTTTATCCAAGTGTATTGATAGTCGGAAATAACAGGAAGTATACAGACACACTATTAGCAATAGCAATTACATAGCACGTAGTGTAGTACAGTTTTCTGCATAGTGAGTAATAAATCCCACTGAATTCAGTACAACGATAATCGCATATCATGTATAAAACATAAAATATAACAGCATAAACTAAATAAAGTGCAGCACATTACAAGCTTGTCGCTCATTTACAGGTGACTGGGCATGAATGGTCTAATTGCACCATCTTGTGGGCAGATGCGTAAACAGCAATATAGTCCATAACAACGTTCTTCTTCTAAACTAACACTATAGCTTACCCTTAAAGGTAATGAAACTTGGCTAATTATGTCTTAATTGACCCTTCGCTAAGTCTCGCCCCCCTTTGTTACTGTTGCTACGCCTGTCAAGCTTTCGCACCCGCACGGCGTTTCCAAAGATACCAGTGTAACCAGCTCAATTTTCACTCTGCGTTGTGTTGTGTTGAAAAGTAGGAGACCAACGACGATGTAGCTGCATCTGTATTTATTTCCAGTCATCAGCATAAGAGTGTATTTGAAAAAGAAAAGGCGGTGATTTACAACGTGGAACGCATTTCTCCACTTGTCAACAAACCATCGCAAAAAAATGGTGTTTGTGCACAACATCGGTAGCATAATCCACAGAACGTGCAGATTTAAACTTCATTTGTCTGTCATTTTAAGAAAATAATACACAATAACATGTCAGACATACAGAAAAAACATATAAGAACTACGAGCATTTAAGCATCAATACACGACGCCATCACGCATTTCCCTTGTGGCTATACACTATGACATAATTAACTTAACACATGAAGTTACTTACTTTGTGTCATTCACTAACACCTGCAGAGACTAATAAATGCCACAACAGTCGGGATATCATTTTTTCAGCGTTGAAATAAGGGATTACAGTATTGTACCCAAGATGTTTTTATTAATGTAAAAGTGGTTTTTATTCATGACAGCAAAGTCTCAAAATATCAAGTCAATTACATATTACATCAAATACATTTTTATTTTACAGTCTTTGTCTTTCCTCTCTAAAAACAGGGGAGGAGAATACTCCCTTACCTCTATGGACCAGTTTATTGTGCATGACACATTGTAAAATCCTTTAGAGTGGTCAGTAGACTAGGAAAGCATTTTTATAAATGCAGTCCATTTTCAATTAATCAAGGTGTGTTGCAAGTGGTTAGGCTTATTATGGAATAGAATAGAATGCTTTTATTGTCATTGCACTGTAGCACAATGAAAATGTCAACCCCTCTATCCACATTTTCTCCTGTTATCCTCTGTAGGCCTATAGCCCCACTATTTTACTATGTAAGTGAGTACTGTGTAACCATCTGACCCATGGCTACTCTTGCTGTTAAGTATTTTCTGTGATGTGAGATTGTTAAAGGAAATTAGGAATACTTTTCAACAACGTTTCCACACATGTATTGGGTTGGTTATTGCACCCTCTGTGTCCCTATTATTACAGCTTAAACATCAATACTACTTCTACGACTACCTCTACTAAATTTACTGCGTTGTTTCGCTTTGGATATCAGCTATTAATTAGCCTCATAACGCTTATGTACAGAATTTAACATTATCGAAATTAGATATACAAAAATCTTTCACTCGGGGGCGAAAAGCAGTTAATGTGTCCCGGCTTGCTTAAAACCTGCTAAGGATAATTATTGTAAAGGTATTTTTTAGGAACACCTTTTTCTTTAAGACTGTGGCGCTCTAACACAGCTGCGGTGTTATGTGCTTGTTTCTGATTGGCTTTGGAGACAAATTGCAACAACCTAAATAATTCGTACAGCAACGTAGTGCAGAATAGGAACTCATGTCTATTCAACAGCACCAAACGTCAATTCTGCCATCTCGGATATCGTCCAGTAGCTAATTTAGGAAGCTATCTATACGCATATAATAGAATAAGTTGAACAAATACGTTACCTTATTTCATCGTATTTAATAACCCATTTTCATTGCTGACTGTTGGCAGAGTTATTTCTGTCAGTATACCTAACTTAGTTTTAGCGTGTTGTTATATTTAAAAATATATAGTACCTTGTTGGTACACCAGCTAGTGTGTGGTTCTGAAATTGAGCTCCACTACACTGTAAATCCCAGTGTGTTACACTGGAACTGGTCCTACACCATGTGCTGTTTCTGGCCGGGAGACAGGAAGCGGGAAATGTGGTTTGGCTTGATTAACTCCAAAAATGGCGACAGGAGGGTGTAGAAGAGTTGTTTCTACTTCGTCTCAGCTTGGTCTGCTTTCCAAAATGAACACCTTCAGAGGATTTGTTGTCATATTCTTGCTGTTGGGACTATCATGTGTGTCTGTAGTCCGTGGGGATATCACAGACGGCAACAGCGAGCACTTAAAGCGGGAACATTCGCTCATGAAACCGTATCAAGGTAAGTGGAGCTTTCAAACTGTGGGTCGACAACTTTCAGCGGATACTCCTCCGCTAATACGGACTGTCAAGCGGTTTCTCCCACGTAACCACCCACCTGAATGTGTCACTTACCTGCACATAAAACTGTTTTATTTTCTGAATATTATATTTGAGTACGTAGAATGTTGTCTGACCTGTTTACACGGAAAAGGAAACTTCAACCCTTTAATGTTAGTTGTGTTTGTTGGTTTGATGAAGCAAGACAGGCGGAGTAACAGCAATTAGCTGTTACTGATTCTACTAATGTTACTAATGATCACCGCCATTCCGTATGGAGTAAGTACCTGACATACAGGTTAACTGGTAATAAGTTAACTGCAGCTATGTACGAAAGCATCTGTCTAGCTGGGGCTGGGTAGATTTTGCTTGACGAAGCTATGTGCAGTCACTTATGTGTCTCGTTCATTTCTAACAATAACTCAGTTCCCATAATATTGAGAAGTCGTCACATACAAGATAGACAGTCTCCTGTGAGAGGCTTTTGAAGCATTTCCTGTTACAGTAGATTTATGAGCTGAAGGCGTTTCGTTTTAGGATCCCAGGTGACTCTCAATCGCGTAGGGACCTGTTCCTCGGGATAAAAGACCTAAATAATGTTACATTACATTTTGAAAAATCAGCACCATATTTTGCAGGCGTAGGAACAAGTTCGTCGAGCCAGTGGGATTTCTGGGGTAGTACTCTGTTGACCAGCCAGTACATTCGCCTGACACCTGACGAGCGCAGCAAACAGGGATCGATATGGAACACAGTGGTGAGTGATGTGTTTTAGAGAAACGCATTCGTCAGTAATAAATGTGCATGTGTATCACTTTATTGAGAGCTTGTTTGAATAATTACACCCCTTCTATTGGTGCCAAACAAATGTATTAACCACCCCATCTCTTTTGTCCCTCCTAATGCTTCGTAACTCCGACACATAGCAGGAAGTGAAAGTAGTGATGTAAGCAAATTGACCTACAGCATTCTGGATTGGCACCAACGCCTGGACATGTTTAAAGTGTCCTAAATCTTCCTGTGAAGTCCCAATAGAGAAAGAATTCAGTCACCAGGGAGGGAGAATTATTCAGTTATAACTTCAAACTGGAAAATGAAAAATATCTGTGAATGATTTTATTATTATTATGCAATACCATAAATCCACAAATTCTTTAATTCACTTGTTTTGAAGCAAAATGTAATACTTTAAATCTGACAGTAGCTGTTGTGTGATGTGTGTTATGCGCATTAGAAATTTGGTAATATCCACAAACCCACTGCAATTAACTGTGCTTTAGATTGTGTTCTGGTTAAAGCCTGTCAGCTTGCAGCTGCTGATACACCATGTGCAAAATGTAATCAATCCCTGCTGGATCCTTTGTGCCCCGGAGGTGACAGTGGTTAGCACTTTTTGAGGTGATCTGATTGTGTTGTGTTTGCAGCCTTGCTTTCTCAAAGACTGGGAGATGCACGTTCAGTTCAAAGTGCATGGCTCAGGAAAGAAGAATCTCCATGGAGACGGCTTGGCCATTTGGTACACAAGAGAAAGACTGCAGCCTGGTAATCACTCGACATGTTTACTTTACAGGCCATAAGTATGTGTGCGGTAGGTCATCTTTATGGAATATCTCAAGTTTTTTTCACTTAACAATCCGCCTGTTAATTCAAAGAACAGTTTATGAAGTTGTAATTGAATTTTTAACTTGTTAAGACATGTTTATTCTGTTCTTCCATGGATTTCTGACCAAAATGAAACCCTCTTTACCTCTGCTCAGGGCCTGTCTTTGGAAACCAAGACCACTTTGTCGGGCTGGCGGTTTTTGTGGATACGTTCCGTAATGACCTCCACGGGATGGACGTAAGTGCTTGAGTGGCGAGACTCACGGTGCTCTCTCTCTGCAGGCCCAGTGTTCGGCAGCACGGCCAGCTTCCATGGGCTGGCCATTTTTATAGACACGTATCCTAATGATGAGGCTTCTGACGTGAGTTGACTGGCTGAATTTTCCTTCTTTTCATCCTGTCTTTGTGTGTGGGGCTTTGTCCTCTCAGTGGATCCATTTTCCGTTGGTCTGTGTTGGTCTGTAGCACTCCCATGTACATGTGGGCATATGGCAGATCACATGTTCTTATCTGGAGCGACACGTATCTGGCTTAAGGATGCAATGGTAGTGCCTGAGGAAAATGATGTCCACTCCTCTCCTCTTCCACCCTCCATGGCATAAAAGTGAAATGTGGAATCCACTGAGTTGAGCTTGAGATCTGCCTCAGATTCTCCCGCCTGTTTGACCTGTTCTTCGCACTCTGCATAGCACAGGAGCTTTAGCGTCTCTTAGGCTCACTCTGCATAGCACAGGAGCTTTAGCGTCTCTTAGGCTCACTCTGCATAGCACGGGAGCTTTAGCGTCTCTTAGGCTCCCTCTGCATAGCACAGGAGCTTTAGCTTCTCTTAGGCTCACTCTGCTCTTAGCTTCTCTTAGGCTCACTCTGCATAGCACGGGAGCTTTAGCGTCTCTTAGGCTCACTCTGCATAGCACGGGAGCTTTAGCGTCTCTTAGGCTCACTCTGCATAGCACGGGAGCTTTAGCGTCTCTTAGGCTCACTCTGCATAGCACGGGAGCTTTAGCGTCTCTTAGGCTCACTCTGCATAGCACGGGAGCTTTAGCGTCTCTTAGGCTCACTCTGCATAGCACGGGAGCTTTAGCGTCTCTTAGGCTCACTCTGCATAGCACGGGAGCTTTAGCGTCTCTTAGGCTCACTCTGCATAGCACGGGAGCTTTAGCGTCTCTTAGGCTCACTCTGCATAGCACGGGAGCTTTAGCGTCTCTTAGGCTCACTCTGCATAGCACGGGAGCTTTAGCGTCTCTTAGGCTCACTCTGCATAGCACGGGAGCTTTAGCGTCTCTTAGGCTCACTCTGCATAGCACGGGAGCTTTAGCGTCTCTTAGGCTCACTCTGCATAGCACGGGAGCTTTAGCGTCTCTTAGGCTCACTCTGCATAGCACGGGAGCTTTAGCGTCTCTTAGGCTCACTCTGCATAGCACGGGAGCTTTAGCGTCTCTTAGGCTCACTCTGCATAGCACGGGAGCTTTAGCGTCTCTTAGGCTCACTCTGCATAGCACGGGAGCTTTAGCGTCTCTTAGGCTCACTCTGCATAGCACGGGAGCTTTAGCGTCTCTTAGGCTCACTCTGCATAGCACGGGAGCTTTAGCGTCTCTTAGGCTCACTCTGCATAGCACGGGAGCTTTAGCGTCTCTTAGGCTCACTCTGCATAGCACGGGAGCTTTAGCGTCTCTTAGGCTCACTCTGCATAGCACGGGAGCTTTAGCGTCTCTTAGGCTCACTCTGCATAGCACGGGAGCTTTAGCGTCTCTTAGGCTCACTCTGCATAGCACGGGAGCTTTAGCGTCTCTTAGGCTCACTCTGCATAGCACGGGAGCTTTAGCGTCTCTTAGGCTCACTCTGCATAGCACGGGAGCTTTAGCGTCTCTTAGGCTCACTCTGCATAGCACGGGAGCTTTAGCGTCTCTTAGGCTCACTCTGCATAGCACGGGAGCTTTAGCGTCTCTTAGGCTCACTCTGCATAGCACGGGAGCTTTAGCGTCTCTTAGGCTCACTCTGCATAGCACGGGAGCTTTAGCGTCTCTTAGGCTCACTCTGCATAGCACGGGAGCTTTAGCGTCTCTTAGGCTCACTCTGCATAGCACGGGAGCTTTAGCGTCTCTTAGGCTCACTCTGCATAGCACGGGAGCTTTAGCGTCTCTTAGGCTCACTCTGCATAGCACGGGAGCTTTAGCGTCTCTTAGGCTCACTCTGCATAGCACAGGAGCTTTAGCGTCTCTTGGGCTCACTCTACATAGCACGGGAGCTTTAGCGTCTCTTAGGTTCACTCTGCATAGCACGGGAGCTTTAGCGTCTCTTAGGCTCACTCTGCATAGCACGGGAGCTTTAGCGTCTCTTAGGCTCACTCTGCATAGCACAGGAGCTTTAGCGTCTCTTAGGCTCACTCTGCATAGCACGGGAGCTTTAGCGTCTCTTAGGCTCACTCTGCATAGCACGGGAGCTTTAGCGTCTCTTAGGCTCACTCTGCATAGCACGGGAGCTTTAGCGTCTCTTAGGCTCACTCTGCATAGCACGGGAGCTTTAGCGTCTCTTGGGCTCACTCTGCATAGCACGGGAGCTTTAGCGTCTCTTAGGCTCACTCTGCATAGCACGGGAGCTTTAGCGTCTCTTAGGCTCACTCTGCATAGCACAGGAGCTTTAGCGTCTCTGAGGCTCGCACTGAGCTCAGCGTCTCCAGCTTGTCAGTGTGTTGTGTGCAGAGTAAAGCTCTACGTGGCACGCTTTGCTCGCACTAGCCCTGCGCTAGCCCTGCATTAGCTTGCAGCCCATCTGCTCATCTCACCTCTCTGCTGAAGCATTTTAGCTGGACACATGTCTGGGATTTCAAAAATGAGAATTTTTTTTTTACCCAACAGCATCTACTCCCCATGTTTTACTCCCCCATGTTAAACACATTAAAAATTCAAATTTGTGAAGAGTTGAAAGGATGAAAAGACCAATGGATTGATTGTTTATTTCATTGAAAACCTGAAAGAGTTTCTTAATATTTCAGAAACAAAAACCAAGAGATAATTTATGTCCGCATTAGAGCTGCAATGATTAGGTGATGAATTGATCAGTCGATTGAAAAAAAATTAATTGGCAAGAAATTAGATAATTTATTAACCGTTTAAGTCATTTTTGAAGCAAAAATGCCAAAAATGTGATGTTCTGTGTTGTCTAATGAGAGAATTTGCTGCTTTTTTTGGTCTTACATTATAGTAAATTTAATATTTCGGGGTTTTGGACTGTTGGTCAGACAGAGCAAGACATTTAATGACGTCACCTTGTGCTCTGGGTCTAGGAAACTGTAATGGGCATTTTTCACTTTTTTCTGATGTTTTTATACACCACACAATTAACTGATTAATTGATGGAATAATTGACAGATTAATTGATAATGAAAGTAGTTGTTAGTTGCAGCCCTAGTCAGTGTTATGTCTTAATCGAGTTGCTAATTATAATAGCTACAAAGTAAAATTTTTTATCTCTAAATAGGTTGTGAAATGGAAAATGTCGGTTCATTTGTAATGATAATGTAATTATAACTTGCTAATGTATAAAGTGTTAAAATTTATGTCTCCCTTTAATTGTAATACCTTTGTACTTTTAATTTCATATCTTTGGTTAGTGTACTCATTGTGAATATGTGAATGTAATGTAATGGTCTACCTCCTATATCAGTCTGGACAGAGTTAGACTCCTTAAGCATAAGCCCTGCCAGTCGCTGTGCTGCTTTGTGTGACAGTAGTAGTTTTCCCAAAGCTCACTGTGATGAATGTCTGTGAATAAGAGGAGAAAAAATGAGGAGAGTTTTTTATTTGCATTTGTTCATAGAAACTGAATTGTGTGACCTTAAAATAGTTAGTAGGGTACTTTTTTGGTGGATCCAGAACAACTGAACATCTGAAATGTGGTTTTCTGTACCTGTTTCTGGTCTGAGGCTGTCACGGTGATATAAATAGGTAATAGTCGTACAGTCGTACTTAATGACAAACCCACATACTGACTGGCCTCTTCATTATTATCCTAAGCATGGCACTCTGTGTGCCCTGCATTCCACTGTGTGCCAAATCTGCTACCACTTGGCATGTTGTTTTAATGTTCATTTATGTCCTCTATAAAAGGTCAGTGCCTCACACTTGTTTGGCTCTGTGTGGTTCATCAACAGTATCACTGCCTCACATTGATGTTTTCCCAGATGTAGATAAAAACTGTTGAGTTTGAAATATAATCTATCTACTCATAAAATATAGTGCATTGACTTGGTTTTGTCTTTGCTCCCTGCAGTCTTGATTTGCATAGTGTGTATCCAGGTTTTCATTCCAGAAAATGAACACTACTGTAATTATTTCAGCCACTCTTTCACCCATGTGTGTGTCAGTCTGTGAAAGCAGAAAGGGAGCAGCGGTTGTTATAAAACCCAGCGTGCATGTTAAACTGGGGAAAAAAAAAACAATAAAACCCCAGCCCCCCTTGGCACTCAGTTTGAGACCCCTGACAGAGGTGTTACCTGTTCCCAGTGCTGAGAGCTGCTGCTAGCGGGTGACTGGCTGTCCTGCAGACAGACACGCTGAGCGCTGAGGTCTCTGTCCTGCAGACAGACACGCTGAGCGCTGAGGTCTCTCTGTCCTGCAGACAGACACGCTGAGTGCTGAGGTCTCTCTGTCCTGCAGACAGACACGCTGAGTGCTGCGGTCTCTCTGTCCTGCAGACAGACACGCTGAGTGCTGAGGTCTCTCTCTGTCCTGCAGACAGACACGCTGAGCGCTGAGGTCTCTCTGTCCTGCAGACAGACACGCTGAGTGCTGAGGTCTCTCTCTGTCCTGCAGACAGACACGCTGAGTGCTGAGGTCTCTCTGTCCTGCAGACAGACACGCTGAGTGCTGAGGTCTCTCTCTGTCCTGCAGACAGACACGCTGAGTGCTGAGGTCTCTCTCTGTCCTGCAGCGCTCCTTCCCTTACATCTCTGCCATGATCAGCAACGGCTCCCTGCCCTATGACCACGGCAAGGACGGCCGCCCGACCGAGCTGGGGGGCTGCTCCGCCGAGATCAGGAACAAAGACCACGACACCTACCTGGCCATTCGCTACTCCAAGGGCCGGCTCACGGTACGTGGAACGGTCTCACTTGGAGGGGATTTTGGGGTGCCACTCTCCACACTGTCATGTGACTTCACTCATTTCAGCGCTAGCACATCATAATAACATGGGTAAAAGGTGATGTAAAGGCAAAGATTTTGGCTTTTGTCAGAGGTCCTGTCATTGCCTGGTGACTCCTTCACTCTGTATCGCAAAAAGCCTGTGAATCTGCTTTGACATCTGTTAACAGTCCAGTCATAATGAGGTTTTATTATTCTGCCTGGGTCACCTGCTTTTCTAGTTGTAAAATCACATTCACTACTCTCAGTCATTTCCTTCTTTAAGTGGTCAACTCTGTTTTGGACAGATTATGGTCGACATTGATGACCATAATGAGTGGAAGGAATGCATTGATATTGGTGGCGTCCGGCTGCCTACAGGATACTACTTTGGAGCTTCATCTGCCACGGGGGACCTCTCTGGTACGTGAGCTCCAGTCCTGAGCAAGCCCAGCCCCAGCCATTGTGCGTGCATGCGCGTGAGTGCGTGCATGCGCGTGAGTGCGTGCATGCGTGTGTGCGCGTGAGTGCGTGTGTGCGCGTGAGTGCGTGTGTGCGCGTGAGTGCGTGTCTGCGCGTGAGTGCGTGCGTGCGTGCGCGTGAGTGCGTGCGTGCGCGTGAGTGCGTGCGTGCGCGTGAGTGCGTGCGTGCGCGTGAGTGCGTGTGTGCGCGTAAGTGCGCGTGAGTGCGTGTGCACGCACACATCTGTGCATGTTTGTCAAGGCTGTTCCCAAACACCTTTTTGATGAACTTTGATGTGTGTTTCCCCCTCCCAGATAACCATGACATAATCTCCATGAAGATGTACCAGCTGATGGTGGAGCACACGCCAGAGGAAGACAATCTGGACTGGACTAAGATCGAGCCGAGCGTCAGCCTGCTTAAGTCCCCCAAAGGTACCCCACTCTTACTGCTCATGCAGCTGTCCTGAGCACATTTCAGTTTTTATTGTTGTCATAGAGAATATTTGAATGCAGTTTCTAATATAAATCCATATGGTGTTTTCAGATTTCATCCATAGGAAAGAAAAAAAGTGAGATCCCCATGATCCACTCCTATAAATTACAAACAAAAAAGAAAATGAGAGGCAGCTGAAGTAAATATGGGTTATCTGTTGTTTTAAGTTTCAGTGTGTATCTCTTGAAAAAGGATAAAACAGGAAGGATAGTCAAGGTCAGAGCCGAAGTATGTGTAATAGTATGTAGATAACTGTAAAGCAAAAAAGAAAGCCAGGGAAGATGATTGCAGTAAAAGTAAATATTCATTTTATTATGAATTAGGATTCTTTATGTATTTTTGTGCAGTATTTTGGGGTCTGCAGTTCTGTTTTTTGACAGGTTTTTTCTTTCCTTTAATCCTTTCCCTGCGTTTCTCTCTAACACCCCCCTCCCCTTTGGTCTTTATCCCTACTGTAGATAACATTGATGACCCAACAGGTAACTTCCGCAGCACTCCTCTCACTGGTTGGAAAGTCTTCCTACTTCTGCTGTGTGCCCTCTTGGGAATTGTAGTCTGTGCTGTGGTGGGGGCTGTGGTCTTCCAGAAGAGGCAGGAGAGAAACAAGAGGTTCTACTAGAAGAAAGGCCTCAAGTGACACAGAATAAATAAAATAATGTGAACTGTTAAAGATTGTATAAAATCACAATGTTTATGTCTTTTGAAGTTCTGGAGTGAGGGGGTGACGTTTGGTATTTCCCTGTTTGACTTGCTGTAGAAGTGGCCCATGATTACAGGCGTCTAGTTGACTTAAAAATCAAGAAGGTGGAAGCTGAATTTTTAAACAAGTTTTCTTTTTGTTTGTTATTTTTGTCTCTAACATTTTTTCTATTTAAATATTTGTCTTTTATTTCTTTCTGAAAAAGATGAAAATATTTGAGTTTTAAACTGGAAGTCATTCAGATTCTTGTTTTCAAAAAACATACAGGCGAAATTAGATGATGATCTGTTTTCTGTCCAGCGGAGTTGTGTAAAGAATCAATATTGTTTTACTTCTTGTTTAGATTATTTTGTACCCATGCACTTGGATCATGCTTGTTTACAGATGTATAGAAGGTTGTTGGTTTTATTGTTTTTTTTAATCGGCTTGTGCTTTAAATGAAATTTCTCTCTTTGAAATGAACCATGGGACTGTTTCTAGACTCAGCCTTAAAGTTGTTTTTTGAGTGTTAGCCATGTTTCCTTGAGTTTCTTTTGCATTGAGAGTTTTGGGCTGAACGGCACTGAGGGATTTTTACAAGAAGCAAGTCTATTGTAATGGCATAACACTATGTGAAGATATTAAGTGTTATTTTTCACATATGCATGATAGAAATGCTCATGGTAAATAGGGTGCCATCCAGGAGAGGATAACTTTAGACCTTGTGTGAGATCTGATGTATCAAACTTTGTGGTATGCCCTTATGAATGCCAGGTTGAATGGTGGAGATGATATGTGTGGCTACACACCCATGCAGATTTCTCCTGGATTTCAGTGTTCAGGTAATATATCTTCTCTCTGTCAGAGTATAGAGTCGTCTACCATTAATGAGAGGTTTTTGTTGGCAGTACTGAACGCAGTCAAGAAAGAGTGTGCTATTAGTTTACTCCATAAAATTTGTCCATGAGTACATGTAGTTGGTGGGAAAAGGCCAAACTCATACCGAGCTCAGCAGACCATTGGCCGTGCCCTCTCAGCCTGTATCAGTGTTTATGAATGAACACGGAACCTGTCCCTTCAACACAAAGGAACTCTGCTCCAGAACTTACAGGAGGTGGCATTTGTATTTCGCAAATGCAGTGTTTTTGTCAACAAACATAGCTGCTAGTGTTCTGTAATGTGTTCCTTTTTTATATATAAAAGCTTCTTTGACTGAATCCACAGTGAACTATCAGAGCCCTTAAAAATTACCTGAAAGAGTTTAATACCCCCCCCCCCCTAATTTAAAACAGGAACTTTTACCAAATAGAGTGCACATTTTTTTCTCTGGATAACCGCAGTCCCATGGCAGCAGGAGGATCCTGCGATGCAGGGAGTCCAGACGCGCGTTTAGTTCGATTCTGTACCAGGAAATCAAGGCAGTCCTGAGTGACATCATGCTCTTTATTGATGATACAAATCCAAAAATATTGGGTTCTGATCTAATAAAAAGTAATTGAAATTCATGAGTTGTTCTTGTTTTTATTGGCGTGAGTGGGCTGAGTGAGGGGACTACTGAAAAGGGCTTCCTGTCATGCTTATGTCACACTGGGTTTGCACATCTTTTTTGCCATGGAAACATGATGCAAGTCAATATTGTATTTAAAAAAATGATCTGATTTGATTGGTCAAACACAAGTCACATGGAAGGAGGTCAGATTTGGAATTCATTTAAATATGGTCCAAATCCGATTTAAAAAAATCATATCCATTTGACTTTTTCATGTTGAAGAAAAGATCTGAAACAAATAGTATATGGGAAAAATCACAGCTGAGGCACCTGCCTGTCTTTTGCAACCTGAATAATCAATCTTTGTGAACTACATCAAAATGTGTGACATACATATGTTCATACTAGCATTTGCTGTTAAAATTTTGTGTCAGAAGAAAAATGAACTGTACCCTTATGAGTTGTCCTGATCGCACTACAAGATAAGTTTTGTTAATTCCAGTAGGCTATAACGTATCGCAAGACAACGCCTAGAAAACTACAACAACCATTAGCCCCTATGGTTCGCAAGATGGAGAAACGGAAACGCCTATTATTGGTACGCCAGCATTGATTGGTTAACGCCGAGCGATAGGTTACGTGGCATTGGTTTCTTTGCGCACACTCAGCTCTCACTACCTGTCTTTTCCAATCACCGGTAGTAAGATGGTGGCCGTCAAAATGCAGTTTAGCGTGTTTTCTGTTTTGTTGTTTAACATTTTGTACAATTTGACCTCCGCGTTATATTTCCACATAGGAGAGACAGAGAAGAAATGCTTTATAGAAGAGATTCCGGACGAAACCATGATCATAGGTAATGTTCTCAATTTCCACTGCATGTAACTTGCTGGCTGACGTCGTTAGCCAGGTCAGTCGGGAAGGCAATCGGCTAACGAGTTAGCTTGCTAGCTAACTTTATGTATAAAATGTTGTAGCGCTTGGTTGGCAACGTAAAATGTTTCAAAAGCTTGTACTAAATCGCGCAGTATTTAAAGTCTATTGCTGATCGATCGATATATAGCTCTGTAAAATAAAAAAAAAATCAAATTCATTGTACTAGTCGAGCCCAACTACAGGCTAGCCAACACTGGTATGATGCTACTGTACTAGCCTTTTCTTAGCTTTCGAGCGATTACATGTTCAACCTGCAACTTCTGCCTTTGTGTGGCTAATAATGATTGCATCCGTTAACTCAATTTCCCCGAACCATCTTGCTGGGTATGGAGTTATCTTGCCAGTTGCAGGTGTGAGTCACAACTTCACCCTCCATGGAAGGCCGGGCTATCCCAGCTCACCGTCGTTACTTGTATTAGGCACCTTAGCTTGCCGTGCAGTGAGGTCGTGATGCTGTCATGACATTTTGTAGTCAAATATGTGGGAAAAAAACCTTGTAGCTGATGGAACGTTAGTGAGGATCACCTTATGGGCATACATTTCCGTATACTCTTTCTGTTTTTTTTTTTTTTTTGCTTGCTTGCTTTGATAAGTTGTTCGTTCGCACTACAAAAGTAGACGAGCACTTTCTGTAGGCATGACGTCTGAGACAACCTAGCTATGCAAATATGTACGACAGTGTGCAGTTAATGAAATGATTCAAATTTAAATGTATTTCAAATACTACTCGGGTGATGTTAGACCAGTTCAGCAACGTCCATTTGTCGAGTAGGCCGCAGGCAAGCATTTACTGCCAGACAGTAGACGTTTCATTGAACAGTGTTTTTGTGCCCATATGAAACTTGTCTCTCTGAGTATGCTTATATAACGTGCTGCCAGTATGTCAGTTATTTGTGTACATTTTTGGGTGAGACGCGCGATGTGACATCTGCAAACTCTTCGCTCTTCGTGGATTGATTTTGTCTGATATTTCATAATCCATTTGTCTTAAATCCAGGGAACTATCGCACGCAGTTATATGACAAACAGAAGGAGGAATACCTGCCTGCTACCCAAGGGCTTGGAATGTTTGTTGAAGTGAAAGATCCCGATGAGAAGGTATGCTGCTTGGATTTCATCGCTTCTCCACACAGCCCATCCCTGGTCATGAATGTGATGTCCAGGTTTCTGTCAGTTGACAGCATTCCAACAAGTGAAGTACATTTCCTTTCCTAGATACGGAATATTGATTTTGGTACGTTTGTGTTTATCCCTGTCAGGTGATTCTGTCTCGTCAGTACGGCTCAGAGGGCCGCTTTACCTTCACCTCTCATACCCCTGGAGAACACCAGATCTGTCTGCACTCCAACTCGTCCAAGTTTGCGCTTTTTGCTGGAGGAATGCTGGTGAGAGCGAAAGCAAACCTGGCCAGCTCAGCATGGTCCACAATGACCATGGCAACTACCTTAAAAGATCAGCTTTTTTTTTTTTTTTCAAACAATGATCAAGAAAAAAAAAAAGGATACACCATGTGATGACTTTAGGAGGAGTTGCCCAATGTTTGTCTGGTCTGTAGTATTCTTGCAGTTCTAGGCAGGGTTTGTCTGCATTCTTATTCCAAAAAATGTAACTACTGTTCCTTTTTTCAGAGGGTTCATCTGGATATTCAGGTTGGGGAACACACCAATAATTATGCTGAGATCGCGGCCAAAGACAAGCTGACAGAGCTGCAGCTGCGAGTGCGGCAGCTCGTTGAGCAGGTTGACCAGATCCAGAAGGAGCAGAATTACCAGAGGGTGAACACCTTTTTCTTTCTTTTTTTTTTAAAAAATATATTATTGATTCTGAAATGCAATTTTCGTTGCCGACACATAGTAGTGTTCTTGTTTTCAAATATTCTGCATTGAAAAGATTTTTGCTTTTTAAGAAATTAATCATAAATTCATTAACCACCGAGTTAAACTTGGGCCTGGCTCAAATTTGCATACTGAACAGTAGCTTGTGCTGTATTTGGTTAGCACTTGTAAAGGGTGTTTTTGCCCTTGTGGATGTATGAAGACAAGCATTGTAAAAGTATATGAACAGCACATGATTGGCAGTGCCCCCTGCTTTTGGAAAGAGGACACTCATGGTTTGTGTGAACTGTTGGCCTTCCTTGTCTTTCAGTATCGTGAGGAGCGCTTCAGGCAGACCAGCGAGAGCACCAACCAGAGAGTCCTGTGGTGGTCCATCGTGCAGACCCTCATCCTCGTGGCCATCGGCTTCTGGCAGATGAGGCACCTCAAGAGCTTCTTTGAGGCCAAGAAGCTCGTCTAGAATGCACTCTTATTTGTTATTTATGCATTTTCAGTTCATGCAGTACGAGTAAACATCACTCAGCACGCGTCACGATCCCAAAGATCTGGAATGGTGAAGTCACCTTTAAACTGTCTTTTAACATTGCATTTCCCCTTTCTCTCTGAGGAAAAACATCTGTTTCAGAGTTTATTTTTACTTTTTTTGTACAGTTTAATATCCTCAATTTATGATTAAAGTCAGACTATGCTGCATCAGTTGACATTTTAAATACCATTTTACAGCTCCTTACCTGATGGTGGATGCTGGTACATTTTTACTGCAGCAAGGCGTTGTTTTATGTGTGGTGATTTTGGTTGTTGATATTGTCTATTGGGCTGTGATACCCTTCAATGATGTAATTCATGTAAAGGTCGATTGCACTTCTCAAGGACGTTTTTGTGTTTCTTTGTGAATCAAATAAACCACTGGAAACTATGTGCCGTAGTTCAATATGGAAAGGACAACAATGCCCCTCGTTGGTTCAGTATCAGTTTTATCATACTCTCACATGTGTGTGGAAAAGGCATTTTATGTCATGCAAATGTTACATGATTCAAAAATTAATTTAAAAAATATTTCCAGCATGTTTCTACATGCTTGGTTGTGATTTGAAGCTCAGCCTTTCTTTACCAATAATTTTATAAGTACCCAAAGAGTGGTTGGAAACTCTTAACTGTACATTAGTGATGTAAGTCTGTCAGCTTGGTATTCCATGTTTATTAAAAACAAAAATGAGGTAGAAACTAGCTTTGGTCTAAATTAGGCAGAAGTGTATTATTACTAAAGATTATTAACATGGTTACCATGGTTTTGAATATGGAACAATTCACCATCCAGACATGCAACAGAAAGTTGTGCCATTCATATTTGCTGTGATGTTGTTTGCTTGCTATGTCATGAATAATGTATACAGTTTCTAAAAAAGTAGAAGACATACAGAAGATTTAGTTACTGTCAGTTTAACTGAACCTACAAGTTGGTTGGGATTTTTTTTTTTGCTTGTAGCTGTGCTGGTGAGGTCATGGAGGCATGATGTGTCAGGTTAATATGTTGGAAATTCTCAAATCAGTATTCTAATTGGAACAAAGCTTGGGCGTGGTATTTTCCTGGGGAAATACACAGTGTGTGCTGAGCTCTGATTGGCTTCACATACACAAACGTAGAGAATCATTGGCTGAAAAACTGTACCTGTATGTGCCCAATGAGGGAACATGATCACCCTCTCATCAACTAATCAAGGCTAAAGTGATGGGATGTAGGTGTACTTACTAACCATAATAGATCTGTAACGCTTTCCCCCTTTTCAGTGTAGCTTCACAGCTTTCACGTCAACGCTCAGGTCAGAATATCTTATGTGCATGGGTTTTTTTTTATTTTTTATTTACAGCTGTGATTAGAGGTTCCTACCCTTGTGTGAACCTGAGTGGAAAGTACCATGTACTATGACTTTGGTTTGGCTTTGCCTTCAAAACAGTTTTTGGCACTGTAAAACATTTAAAAGGAAAAGTTTGAATGTATGTACTATAATGACAATGGGATTTGTGTGAACTGTATAGTTGAGGTTTCCAAAAAATCTTGGACTTAATATCAAGTCATATTCACAATACTTTCCTGTAGTTTTTTGCTTATTTTTTCAGAGGGACTTTTGAGAAAATCAGTGTGCACGTGTTTGAACTCTTATTTCACCCCCAACCACTAAAGTTTTCTGGTTAATTATCATGTCAAGTGCTCTGTTGTAGACTTTCATTGATTTGTTTAGTGCGCCATTTTCTTTCTGCATTTGTATTACTGAGACAGCTCTGGATGATGATTCTTTTTATATTTTGAAACTGATCTGTTTTTTTTTTTTTTCCAGGACAAATAATGGGTAAAAAATGGGTGAAGGTGTTTAGTTTCAAAATATCTTGGGTAATTGACAGTGTTTAAACTTGGATGCAAATAATTAAACATTCTCTTGAAGTAAATCTTTGTAAGTAGACTTGAAAATAAAGTCCCCCCCCCCCCAAATTCGTTTGTTGTGTTTTTAATATACAGACAGGAAAATGAGACACACTGTTTTCATGCGTGTAAGGGGAAAATGTTACAATATTTAATCATATAGTATTTTGGACCTGCATAGTTTTAGGTGTACAATCCAAGACGTTGGTGTGCATATTTATATGCTGTTGTTACAAGGCTATACACATGGGCTGTCAGTTTATAGAGAATGATAATGTCCAATGAGAACAGGAGGCACACAGGTGGTATACTCCACACTGACCCTTTACGCCACTCAGCGTCAGCCAAGAAACTCACATTTCTCAAATACTGTTTACATGTTTACAATGAATCCGAAGCACTGTGGGAGATATCCTACAAAAACTCATACAAATGGGCAGCTAAATCGTATTTTCAGGGCGAAGACGTAGACATCGGTACATCTAAAGTGGCGGTGTACATCATATGACCCTGAAACATAAATGTTAGTGCTCAAGTGTAGCTTCGGCAATTATGCAGTGTATGTCTTCTCGATGTGTACCGAATTATGCACTCACCCACCAGCTTAGTTTTGTGTACTTGTGATATTTTATCTTCAGTTGTGTTATTTGTAATGTACAAATCTTTCGTTATACTGTCGTATTATTTTTAACCTGCTCCTAAGCTAACTCTGGTATACTTACTTTGACGTGAGAAACTAAGATGTTGATTGATGTGCACTGTCCCGTTTAAATAAATAACCGCTGTGATACAGGTATAGTCCCATTTGACCTAGGAACCTTAGTTCGTTGTTGAAAGTTTCACTTCGAGTCGTATTTGAAATGCACCCAATTGAAAATAGCCAGCGTGTAGATTTTTTTTTACAACTGTGAGGAGAGCGGTATGCTCATAGTTTTGTGCGACCGGTTTTTGTAAAATATGTTATCTGACATTATTTTATTTTATCCAGAGATGCCTTAGTTATGATGGGTGCCGAATATATTTCCGAGTGAAGTAATACGCCTTTTAAATACCTTACCCGTAAACGTTAGTATGAGCTAGATAGCTGCTCTTTTACAAGCTAACTAGGATAGCAAACAACAGCATCTAGCTCGCTGAAACGGAAATGTACGCAACGTTTCCATACTAGCAATCCAGAATGAAATAATTCTCCTACGATATGTAGGTAGCTAGAAAGCAAACGTTATATTTGTAACTTACATTAGGATAACTGCAAAATAAGATCTGATAAAGACATAAGGACAGAAAGGAATGGGAAGTTTGCTCTGTAAAACGAATGGATCAAGAAGATAGAAATGGAGGAGCCGAAGTATTTAAGTGTCGCCACAACAGGGTTTTATTGTAGACATAGTTCTTAAGTCTTTTTATTATTTTTTTTTTTTCTGAAGTGCCGTTTTTGTCCCGCAAAGTTCACGGAAAGGTAACGCTATCTGCGAAAATGATGTATTCTTCCCGAAGAAAACCGGTCCTGTATTTTAAAGAGGACAGAAGGTAAGATCTACATTTATGATTTAATTTGTCAAAGTATTTGCTTTTCCCCATGGCTAGGATTCAGTCAGCCTTTCGCTCAAAATTAAATGCAAGCGTTAATTTCTGTCTTCACCCATTCAGTCTTGGCGAGTTCAGCCATGATGGTAATGAAGTCGCCTATCTGCTGTAATAGAGGAAGCAAAAGCCCAACTCTCTTGCTTTGTAAATTTGAGTTAAGGGCAATTTTTTATTGAATCCCGGCCTAAATTCCGCTTGGGATGTGTAGCAGCACTTTCAGGTAGCTAGCTATAATTTATGATCTTGGTCTATCACTGCGTGTTCGCACTGATACACAGGATTACCAATAACGGTTTAATAACACTTGCTTCAGTTGTGTAGATGCAGTTATCAATTGTTTCTTACAGGGACCTTCGTATTTGTTGTGCGCTGTGACTTTGCATTACTCTTGAGTTGTTGTATTGATATCATACGTAAAAATATGTGCAACATTTGAAAGCATCATGTCTACATACAAAGACAGACTAAGAGGTAAAAGGTCAAGATTTGTACAAACAAGTGCAATATGTGTGGATATTTCAGATCTGAGCACCAAAAAGGTCAACACCCTCAACAAAGTAGGTTGTGAGTATTGTAGAAGTGTGATTCTCCGGTTTTTGTGGTACAGTGGTGCATTAAGTAAAGACAATGGCAGTTACATGCATGATCACTGTCTTAATTCTGGTTCCTTCTACAGCATATAAATTTAGCCAGAGGAAATCCACAGCACAGACAGTCTAAACCACAACACTCTCAAAGTTCTTACATTATAGAGAATGCTACCTATAGCCCTGGCCTGTATTCATAGTGTAAGTTTAAGCACTGATCTGGGGTCAGGTTTCCTTTTCATTCAGTAGCCTTTTGCTTTAGGAGCTGAAAGGCTAAGCATATTCCAGATCAGCACTTCGCTCTGAAGTGCTCTCAGAACGCCTCCCTTCAGCATTAAGCCACTGGCTGATGCATGCACTGCTGTAGTAACTGTCTGTGTTTTGCCATCTCTGATCCTAACCTTAACCCTTGCCCTACGTCTGCTCTGCTCAGTCATGTGACCTAACCTTAACCCCTGCCCTACGTCTGCTCTGCTCAGTCATGTGACCTAACCTTAACCCCTGCCCTACGTCTGCTCTGCTCAGTCATGTGACCTAACCTTAACCCCTGCCCTACGTCTGCTCTGCTCAGTCATGTGACCTAACCTTAACCCCTGCCCTACGTCTGCTCTGCTCAGTCATGTGACCTAACCTTAACCCCCTGCCCAACGTCTGCTCTGCTCAGTCATGTGACCTAACCTTAACCCCTGCCCTACGTCTGCTCTGCTCAGTCATGTGACCTAACCTTAACCCCCTGCCCTACGTCTGCTCTGCTCAGTCATGTGACCTAACCTTAACCCCTGCCCTACGTCTGCTCTGCTCAGTCATGTGACCTAACCTTAACCCCTGCCCTACATCTGCTCTGCTCAGTCATGTGACCTAACCTTAACCCCTGCCCTACGTCTGCTCTGCTCAGTCATGTGACCTAACCTTAACCCCTGCCCTACGTCTGCTCTGCTCAGTCATGTGACCTAACCTTAACCCCAGCCCTACGTCTGCTCTGCTCAGTCATGTGACCTAACCTTAACCCCTGCCCTACGTCTGTTCTGCTCAGTCATGTGACCTAACCTTAACCTCTGCCCTACGTCTGTTCTGCTCGGTCATGTGACCTTGGTGTGGTCTAAATGCTTTGATGCATTGTGAGGTTTTAACACAAGAAAGTCAAACTCCACACTCTAGTCAGATATGAGCTGTTTGCACAATGGCAGACATGCAGGCAAGTTCAGACACGTTGAGGAAGGCAGGAAGTTGCCTTGTGTGTTTTCGCTCTGTCGCAGAGCACAGCTACCGTACATCCGCTTGAAATTTGCTTGTGATCTCAATTAACGTGTGTATTCTGCTCTTGACAAACCAGTGTTTCTATGTTTGAGTAGCGGTTTTTGTGGTTGATGAATGTTTGTCTGATTTGAAGCTCTCTCTGTGTGTCCGTGTGTGTCCGTGCGTGCGCGTGTGCATGCATTTGTGTGTGTGTGTGTGTGTGTTTTTCCAGGTTCCTGCCCTGGAAATGCAGTGTGGTGAAGCTGTTTGGGCTGTGCATGGTGTTGGTGCTGGTTCCTCTGCTCTGGCTGCAGCTCAGCTGCTCTGGAGACCTGAGCCGCACCATCGCAGACGACGGCCGCCTGCCTCACCAGCCCTGCCCGCTTGACAGGCAGCCCCCCGCCGCCGATGACCCATCCTGGGGTCCTCATAAAATGGCCCTCCTCATCCCGTTCCGAGAGCGGTTCGAAGAACTGCTGGTCTTTGTCCCTTACATGCACGCCTTCCTTAACAAGAAGAAAATTCGGCACAAAATATTCGTCATCAACCAAATGGATCACTATCGGTATGTCTGACACTAGTGTACACATGGCTGTCTGTGGCTACATTAGCATGTGACTGATGTCAGGACTCGTTAGCTTTCCTTTCTCACTGTTAATGTCTGACTGAAATATCCTCTGCTGTGGACCCCGTCTCACTCGCCCCCCAGCTTTAACAGAGCGTCTCTCATCAACGTGGGCTTCTTGGAGAGCGGGAACGATACGGACTACATCGCCATGCACGACGTGGACCTGCTGCCGCTGAACGACGCACTGGACTACGGCTTCCCGGAGCAGGGCCCCTTCCACGTGGCCTCCCCAGACCTTCACCCACTCTACCACTACAAGACCTACGTGGGGGGCATTCTGCTCCTGACCAAGCAGCACTATCACATGGTGAGAGAATCGCACCTTTACCAGCAAACGCTGCGCACCCTCCAGAGACTCACCACTGCTCCGATTACACAAACTGCAGTGCGACAGAGAGCGGCTGCAGGCTACATTGAGAATGCAGTTATTTTGACACACTTTAAAAGTATTTTCAATCCATGTCTAATGTACCTGTGATACCCAAGCTAAAGTCTCTGTTTGTTAATTGGACCATGGGCTCTTCATGTTTAAGACCCATAGGGTTAAATATAAAGGTGTGCCTGCTGGTGTAACTCTTCCCTGCGTTTGTTTAGTGCAATGGCATGTCCAACCGCTTCTGGGGATGGGGCCGGGAGGACGACGAGTTCTACAGGAGGCTGAGGACGGCGGGATTACAGGTGTGTCAGGATTATGTGCATTAACTGAGCAGCCTGCTAGAGGCCACAGGTGATTATGGGACACCAGTGTCACAGGAGGGTGTCTGTCACTCACACTCATGAGTCTCCATGATCCCACACGTCATCTGGAAGATGTGACTGGCCCAGTAATGGAGATCCCTAAGGGGAATTCAGTCTGTCTGTCCTGGACAGGAAGTTAGTGTGAGGGAACGGCTGGACAGGAAGTTAGTGTCCAGCCGTTCCCTTAATCTAACTTTCTGTCCAGCCGTTCCCTCACACTAACTTCCTGTCCAGCCGTTCCCTCACACTAACTTCCTGTTCCCTGGACAGGAAGGGGGACAGGAAGTTAGTGTGAGGGAACAGGGGGAGAACCTACAGTGCTATAAATCCAAAGGAAGCGCATCGCTGGCTAATTTTGCTATGGAAGAAGCAAAGCCAGTGTTCATTTTAAAACAGTGCACGTTTGTGACTTGTTGCTGTTTACTTTTTCTTTTGAATCTTTATCATCTAAAAACAGTGAGGGCTGTGCTGCTTTGAGTCCTGAATCTGTGTGACCTCTTTAAAAGGATGAGAGCTGTAGATGTTCTGTCTGATGGACTTCCTGGGATGTGAAATGTGCCGTTTCTGAAATATGTGGCTCGAGGGTGAATCATCTCTTAAAATCATAAAAATGTAAAATGCAGAGTGGGTTGGCGCTCGTTACTGTTCAGCTCAGTCTCACGGCTGTATCTCCTCCCTTCCCCAGCTCTACCGGCCGAGCGGAATCACCACAGGGTACAAAACCTTTCGCCACATCCACGACCCTGCCTGGCGCAAGAGAGACCAGAAGAGAGTGGCTGCGCAGAAACAGGTAGCAGCACCTCACTGCCGTTATGAAAGCGTCATCAGCAAGCCTCCATTATCCTATACGCTTGCATGCTCAATGCTGCCAAAAGACCTTCTGTTACCCTCAGATACTGTGCCCATCTTGACCTGGTTCATGCTGTTTCTGCAGTCACTAAAACCTTTGGTCTACATCTCACTGGGGTTCCTAGTCAACCCGGAATTTCCCATCGTCATAAGCTGGATCGATGATATGTAATTATTGTGGCATCATAAGCTCTCCATGTAGCAATTCTTACAAAGAGATCCACTGGTAGCATCGAAAAAAAACATTGAAAATTGTACTTTATTTTTTCTTGAGACATGGGTGTTTGTGTCAGTGCTTTGATTGGGTTAAAGCCTTATGGTGGTGCTGCACTGTTTTCCTCATCCCTGATTTAAAAAAAAAAAAAAAAAAAAAACAGGAGCAGTTCAAGATGGACCCTGAGGGGGGGCTGACCAACCTGCACTACAGGGTGGAGTCCCGACAGGACCTGACCATCAGTGGAGCCCCCTGCACTGTCCTCAGCATCAAACTGGAGTGCGACCAGAGCCAGACCCCCTGGTGCCTGCTGAGCTAGCGGCCCGCTTTCAGAGCCACACGGACCACACAGGGTGACCGGGGAGGGGAGGTGTGGATGGCGCCCCCTGCTGGCTGAACCGGGGTGCATGCTGTCCCACGGGCATGAAGGCCATTCCCTCTCCAGCAACAAGGACACGCCTCCCCATGGCACAGCCAATCGCATACAGGACTCAGTGAGAAGGCGAGGCCTCACGGCCCCTGCTACAGTAGTGGTGTCTGGTGAACTGGGCTAGTATTTCCCCTCCTGTCTCTCTTACTGCTTTATAGCTGCCTGAATCGCTGTCAGAGAAAAGCACTGAATCGAGGACTAAGTTTCAGCTGCTTTTTCAAAAAAGGTCATAAAACTGAGCCTCGTTTTAGAATCTCATTAGATGTGAGCGAAGTACAAACTGTGCTTGGTATTATTTAAAAAAAAAAAAAAAAACAAACAAAAACCTATGATAGCATTTGGCTATTGATACAGGATGAGTGGCTATACCAGGGTAATTATGAGGAAACAAACATGCAGTGAGGGAACAGAGCTGAACTGCATGTGTTTCAGGATTGGTTCTTTTTGTATCGCTCAGTATTACTGTTTCCTTTTTAACGTCTGTATATCATGTATTGCAAGACTGTTCTTCTTCCCTAAAAGCACTGGAAAGAATACAACACCTTCTTCAGAATGGGTGGAAGGGTTGCTGGGTAAGGGGCCTGGAAGACGGCCACAGTCCTCAGGCCTTTTTGTGGCGTAGTTTCAGGATCCTGCTCTGTTTCGTAGGTCAGCTGTGGAAACTTGTCTCTGAAGCTGAAGGGACAAAAGCACAGAAATGACATGATCCAATCAGGAACTGAGCAACATGGCAAAAATATAAAACGCATCCCTTTATTTGTTGTGTTCATAGCGTGTAAACAGTCTGTGTTAAGCCTAGTTGGCCTTTCCAAGACAATGGTGAGCAAACGGTACTATATGAGTGTTTGCAAGGTATTTATATAAAGTTCATCCAGAGACCTGACTTGTCATCTTTTCTCATTCCTCAGTATTTTTTTATTAAATACAGATTTTCAGAATGTATAAGCACTGTCCTGACATACCTGACTACAGCATGGTAAATTCACACAAAAATTCTTATGTCCATTTTCTTTTAATGGCAATCATATTTCTATATAATTGATGAAAAAGGACAAATTGTCCTCCAGGGTACTGTGTCCCAGATTCTCAGTTCAGTTTGTGTAAACCGTTTAAAATATTAAAATGGAAATTTGAAAATGGTAAATATTTGGCTTCCGAAAAGTTATACTACTTTAAGGTTTTCAACAGATAACCCAATCCTGTCTGGACCCTATATTCACGTACTGAATATCTTCCCGTAATTCGTTATAAAATAATATTACTATGTAGTAGCAAGGGCTAAGGGGTTAGCGGCACACCATTTTACACAACTATGACACTAGGGGGCCAGTTTCCCAGACAAGGATTAGGCCTTGTCCTAGACTCAAACCTTTGTCAGGGCAAATCTACATTTATGTATAAATTTTGATTACGACTAGGATTACTCCATGTCCAGGAAATCCGCCATTTATGATCCAGGATCATTCTCTTGTCACTAGCAGAACAAGCAGCTCCTTACATGAGCCTCCGCCGTTTTAAATCGTCAGTGCTGTGTTCGTGTCTCTCCATCGCTCCACTAGATGGCACGATTATTCTTACATGATGTCGATGCCTCTACAGGAAAATAGGTTTTACCGTGCCAACAGTCTGTGTATATATTGCCGCCTTTTGCCACAATTCCTGTGTAGTATTTTAAATGGACGCTGCCCAGTGCGCAATGTCATTAAGAAACGTGCACACAACATGAGTGGGCTTTTTGAATGTTCAAAATCAAATCAAATTTGTGGTGATTGATATAAGTACTGTAGGATATGCTTTCATTCTTAAACATTTAATTTAGACAATACTTCTGATATTGGTATGTGTGTCAGTATCAGTCGGATATATCTCTGAGCTCAAGGGCCATACATGTAAATTTCAGGTGCTCAGAACAATATAGAGGCCCACTAATTATCTCTTTAATCCTAATCATCTGCCGAAAAGCTGCAAATGAGGGCTTTCGAGACGCTTTGAACTCAATATTGCCTGTTCCTTACACAAAGCGGTAACAATAGTGGTGATATGGCCATTCTATTCAAGGTGAAGATTGCGATCTTAACGACAGGGAAACCAGCTACATGTCGAAACTGACTGTAAATGCGTCCTTGGGGTGCCAGTGTTTTATTGTTGGTTTTGCACATTTGCCTGAATGATTTTAAAGTAATATGTTAAAGTTTGCATAAATATATAACTATTGTGCTATTACCAGAGCCATTTCAAACAATCATCCACGTTTATGGTCATTACAGCCAATGCCTAGTTTCAGTATAAACCAGTTACATTAGCCGGCAGTTTATTATTTGGCATGTGTGTCAGGTATATCCGTTTTTTATAACAAACGGGTAATTGCAGCAATAACGTTCAGTTTGTGCTTAGCTGTGAACCCAACAGGTGTATGATAAGAGCTTTTCATGTTTTCAAATCATAACACATTACCATTTTAGACCGTGGGTATGAAAAAACCCGCAAGCAAATGATTTAGCATTTTGTGTTCATAAAAAATTAACAACAGTAAATCAGAATCGTTCCCCACCACTTGCAGTGAATGTTGTGAATTTACATGTAAAGATTTACTTTTGACGTGTAGTACTGCTTAGTGGCACGATTCATTCATTGGTCGAGGTGATCTGTTCTCTAGACAATTAAATGCATACAGGGGTAGAATAAATGATTAAAACCTCACTATTTATATGAATGTTAACGAGGAAGGAGATGGGCACCCTTTGCTTTGAAATGTTTTTTGTTTCTAATTAGGTACTGATACAATTAAGGAGATAGAGGTGAAAAAGTACCCTTTGTACATAGCTGAGTATTCGCAGTTTTACACCCGGCTGTGCACTCTTGATGTTGGCTTCTTATATGAATGATAGCCCTACATATCACCTGTGTGCCATTTAAGTGCACAATATACAGTTGATTTCACAATAGGTACCTGTTAATAAATCTCGTTACAACGGAAGTGTTAATTTTTTTTAAAAAAGTAAAGTTTTATATAAAAGTGTATCACTTATATAAGCAGTATTGATATTGATATGAAACACACGTGCTGTGTTTTTTCACGACTGAGGCACGAGATTAGTCTTTTCATTTTCTGTTTCCTTAATTTTGTCAACCAACTATATTCGAAACGTGTCGACTGTAATATACTTGTCCTGAGAGATGTTATTGTCCAACCGGGCGGTCTAATGTTTTCAGACAGACTTTAAAAAAACAAACTAATCTTATCGTTTAAACTTGAATTCCTGCGACCAACATTTCCTATTTTTTTCAAACCTCTGAAAACGGAATATTTATAAGCGCCGACCACAGCTCATTGCTTTGGTTAAACTCAATCTTTAGGCATTCTGTATTCTAGGTAGCATCCTTAGATGATTTAGAATTAGACTATCATTAGTGTGCGCCCTTTCCCAAACTTTTCATCGTCTGTTCTTCTGGTGTGTTGCAGTCCATTCAGCTCTTTTTGAATACCAAAGTGACCGTTTTAAATGGGAGATCTCAGACATTTTGGCAAATCAACAATAACCATTCAAGAGCCATGCAGGGATTTAGTTCTCTTGGGCGGATGTCGAATCTGGTGATAATGTTGATTAAGCAGGTTACGTTATCTAAAATATAGATCAATAAAAGCCGTTGTTGAACTCCTGTATTTGCTCTCAACTTGCTTGGTGATATTTGTCACTTCATCAGCGCATTGACAATAAATCCTCAGAAGTCTTTATTAGGAGTTTATCGGGTCGTAGTTGATCCATTAGCACTCGACAATCTGCACCAGCAGCCTCATCAAGACAACTTTAACCCTAATCTCTTCAAAGAGATTTTTTCGCCTGCATTGTGGCAACACCCCGGGGCCCACTTCATCCAATCCGCGGAGGCGGGGTATAAAGCCGTGGTCATTTCAGGCTCCAGCACTCACAATCTCAGGAAAGAGGACCCCGTGACTGACAGAAGGAAAGGGTAATGAGCAGCATGGGAACTGCGTTTTTCAATGGGCCGTCATATGCTTCACCAATACGCTATGTCTACGGCGAAAGGGACGGTGCGTCAGGACTGCCCAGCAAAGTCGTGGGGACAGGGGGAGCGCAGAAATGCTCTTTTAGTATTGATGCCATCCTCTCCACGGGTCCCCGGGAACCGAGCCAGCTTGGGATAGAAATGCACAGAGGGACTGCGCTTCCAGCTCCGCCTGTCCCTCCACTGTGGGTTCCAGCGGGGTACACCACCCCGGGCTCGCCGTACCCTTACCAGTACATGAGCTATCAGCCGAGTCAGCCGAGCGATATCTACCACCATGCTGTGTATAATGAAGGTATGATACGCCTCAAAATATAAATATATGTAATTTTTTTTTATAATTCGTTTCATAATTTATTTCTGTCGTTAAAGTTTAATTAATATAGACGCAGCAGTAACATTTGTTTGTTTTTCAAAGGTTTTGATGGGCAGTGTGGGAAGTTGATGTCAAGAAGGAATTATGTACGGAGAACCTGCAGGAGAATCCGCACTATCTTCACCGATGAGCAGGTAATGAAGCTGGAGGAAGTGTTCAGCAAACAGCGCTACATGACGGGTACGGAGAAGGTGCTCCTCGCCTCTGCTCTGCGCCTCTCCGAGACTCAGGTGAAAGTCTGGTTCCAGAACAGGAGAACGAGATGGCGCAAAACCCAAGAAGACAAGGCCACCGGCTGTCCGGCAAACAATGGTTGCAATCAGCGTTGTTCCCCTAACGAGGAAGATGAGTTCATTTCAGTGGATGAGGAAGAATCGTTGTCGTCTTAGTTACAAGAGACCTTGCGTGTTTCGTGTTACGACAAGGCTCAAATGATTGTAATATAATTTAAATTCTTGTTGTACAAGAAGCGTATACCGCAATACTTTCAGAGATTTGTAATCTGTATTGCTCCACTGTGTGGAAAAGGGGGAGTTCTGTTTTTTCTTCAATAAAATAAATTTTCTACATCATTTTTCTCAGTTATTGTCGCTTATGAGTGAAACACTTGAATATAAAATAAAGCGTCAAAAACATTTCCACTTACCACTAATAAGTTTTGCATTTCCTAATTTTACATGCAGTGAATTAATTATGACCCCGTATGTCCATAAAATAATTTTTATTTCGCATGCATTTAAAGGTTCACCTAAATATGAAGTATCACACAGAAATGATAACGATAACCACGATCATACTGAATATTTCCCCGGCCAACCCGCATTTTCTCATTAATATTGAATAAAGCTATTTCCAAGTGTTCACGTATACGTCCTGTGATGGACTGAACTGAAGAAATGTTCTGGAATGCATTCTTCACTTGTCCATTAATTATTAGAATGTATTACAACACAGAAATTTTACTAGGGTGTTATTAGTAGAATGCAATACAATTTCTAACGACCTGTAGCAGTGGTTTAGCTGTAAAACATTTGGTTGATTTAAAACTCTTTTTTCCAGGTGTACACTTTTATTTTTTAACTTTCTGAATGACGGGAACGCATCTCAAAATCTGTCTTAAATGATTTCCCCTTTGTCCAAAGGTGTTTATGGTAAACAGGCTAATGCTAGTCAAAGCTCGTTTAGCCTTGTTTTACTTCAATCCCGATTATATTTCGTTGTCTCTACACTTAATCCATTTAAAGTCTCTTGAGGATAACAATCGAATGATTCCTTCGGCGAAGCTATTGTCTTTGTTTCTGTGTTGCTGTTTGTTTAACCTGGCTGTGCAAGTAATTACAAACTAATCCAGAATAGTATCTTCGGGCGCGGATATTCACACTGACAAGAGTGTTAACATACAACCGAGCGGTTAAATTGCGCAACACACTTTCGTAAATGAATGACATTCGTTTTTCATGCCATGTACATAGGAATATATAAAAACATAAGATAAGAAATATATAACATCATCCTGGAAGACATTTATATTTCATTGTTTTGCATATGTTTATGTCTACAAACATAAACATATGAAAAATATTGTTTTTTTTTTTTCTGAAAGAGTTTCTCAGCATTTAATCAATTGTAGCATATCCTATTGTTAAATTTAGTTCGCATTGTACATGTTAACTGCTTTAATTTTTAATAAGTACATCTATGATAATGATAGATGTGAAGACTGTTCTTTGAGAAAATTATGTTTAATGTTAAATGTGCTATGATTATATCGCACAACATATTTTAAATTGAATGACATTTAACTTACTCAATATAAATTAAATGTGTACATTTTTAATGTATTTACAAAAGTATTGATAAGCGCTTGCTGAGACGCATCAAACAGTTATTAATTCGTTTACCATCCCTCGGCGGTAAAATTCCGAAAATTTGGTATTACCCTGATTTTATTTGCATTTACAGTTATCTTTTTTGAAACCTGTTATGCTTGATTGGGTGGACTCCGTTGATTTCTCAAATTGACTCTTCCAACAGCTTAATGGTAGCAAGATTTTAAAGGCACCCTCAACGGCATTATTCTTAAATCGCTGTTTTACTTTCATGAATGAAACTAGAACATGTGAATGTAAGTGATAACGACAATAGGCACCACAGAATAATCCTCTAATTTGTCTTTCTGTGTATGATGATCGCCATTGACCTGGTAATGAATGTCCGAGGCGCCTAATCCAGGGTTAATTCATGTGTACTGCAGGACTATAGCCCGGGTTACCCTTTGTAAATTTTTGCCATCTCATCTTTTTGCTAACTGCCACACGGGTTTATATTTTAAATACAAAAAATCGGCTAACACTAGCACATCATTGCGTTTCCAACTGTTACATTTTAGTTTAACCGGGAGCAAGGTAATGCTTCGGCCACCAGGTGTTTAGGCGCTCGTAAATTTAATAAAATAAATACACCTGAAAAAGGTTGATGTTCTTCTCGTGAATACACGCGTGCCTCTGAAAATTAATATTCCAAATCCATTTAAAGACTAATAATTTCAGATACTGAGTGCCAACATGAGAAAAAAGGAAAAATGAATATTTTGTAAATCGATATGGTCTGGATTATGTTGCGATTCTTCAAATAGCGATTGGTATGTGCAATATGCAGTCTGTCGATAAAACATCTCACCCGGATGTGACTCACGTGTTTAAAGGAGTTTCGCCTCAATCTCAATGAAACTTGTCAAGACCAAGGGATTGCTGTAGGCTAGCTAATTATGAGTGTGTGTGTGCGTCACCATTAAATACCTGTGTATTAATTTCATTGATTGCCTCCAGTTTCCCTTGATAAATGAATCGTCTGTTATTTCGGTCTAATGGCAGCATCTCTTCAGCACAAACTGACCTGCTGAGGCCGGCCACGCAGACCACGCGTGCTGCCAGTGTGGCAATTTCCTCCAACTCTCTGCGGGCCTCTGCGGACGCATGCTCCGGCCTCCTGACTGACTGCTACGGAGCTCAGCCCGAAGGCAGTCCCAGCCGCAGAGGAGCGGTGAGTTCCTGGCAGCCAGGTGTGGAGACATTCCTTCCAGTAATTGACATTTATGGGTTCGAGTCGAGATGATGCCGACATGAGAGGTTATGTGAGCGGAAAAGGAGAGTCGTGGTAGCAATAGCCATGAAATACATTCAACACAGCCGAATGAGCAGAATTGAGCGTATTGATATGTTTGTCAATGTGTTGTGTAAGTTGTCTCCATGCAATTATACCTGCTACTTGTGGATGCTTTATAGTCGATGTCATGAGAATTGCCTATCTAACTTTATAATGAATTCACATCTTTCCTCTTGAATGTCGGCATTAACGAATATAAGGATGAAAAATGACATTTCCTGAACAAACGTAGCAAATACACTTTTGGTTATACTGTTAAAAAAGTCTGCATTTAACAACCTGTGCTTGACATTCACAGCTATTAGTAGGGTGAGAAAGACTGGGAGTGGGATAGAATTTTAATGTCCATGTATATAACACTCCACTCTGCAGCCTGCTGCCTCCTTAACTCACGACGATAAGGCTGAAGCTCTCTGTTCAGTCCGACCGCTACAACAGAGTGATGTCGCTCACAGGTACACTGCAGATTTTGGAAACTCTCACGCTGGAAACTCAGGGTGTCTCTTTACCTGGAATCAGGGCAACCCAATGAATTACTTTTCAAGCAATATATAGATGTTTCTGGAATCAATGTGCCTGCAAGTGTGCTTGCATAATGACTGGAACTCTCAAATATGAGGAAATAGACCTTCCCAAAGGAGGTGGTCAGTAATTTATTGTGCTACAAACCATCAAAAATAAAATAGCTACACATGGCTCTTAAACAATGATAATTTTGCTAGGTTTATTTCATTTATGCACATAAGTTCACAAAGTATACATCAAGAAAAGCGATAACCACCAAGCTTTGCCCTGCTCTCAAAAACAAATTGCTTGTCATTGCAGGTTTGTTTATATTTTCCTTCAGCAACGTTCAACTGTCACATTTGCTTTGACACAAGCCCAGCTGCACAGGTAACTTACAGAATGAGGTATGTAACCTTTACACTAGCTTGCCATACAATGACTAATGATGGGAAAAGGAAGTATGTAGACATATGCAAACAGGTATTTTCATTGTTTTCAAATAATGAGTCTGATGGCAAGATGAGTGATGAGTGATTACTGTAATTGTCTTCGTGGAAAAGCACATGTAATCTGCTGCATTTACTTACTGTGTCCTCTTGAGGCGCTGCCTGCATTTGCTCTTTGCTGGTCTAATCCTGTATAAAAATACAAAGGAAGAGAAGCGTATGGATCTCATAAACAGGCGTAGCCATAAGGAAAGGTACACATGCACAATAAAGACGTGGCAGTTTAAATGTTTCTATGCTATGATTTACACAATGAGCCTGTATGGCCAAACCTGTTCTGATGTGCTCTAGAGCAATTTGCACAGGAAAGACAGAGCGGCAAAACAACAGGAAGTATAAGGACATCTGCTGTGATTATATGCTATAAACTACAATGCAAGGTTGGATCTCAGGTTGTTTTAGACTTCCCTTAAAGTGTGTAATTGACTTTAAAAAATCTGTCATGTTTACACATGCACAAACTCTACCCATTTTCCATCATACCAAGTATTTCTAACTAACAATTTAAACATGCAGCCATAACCATTGTGCTTATGTCAAAAATGGGAAAAATGAAGTACCGATCTATCCCCATTAAAACTTTGTGAAAACAATATGATTGTATTTTGGCTGTGTACATTGCCATTTTAGAAGAAACTGTCCACTAGAGGGCACTACTAGAATAGGAAGAATTATTAAGGTTTTGGTTGCTTGCTCTACTAATTTGATTATTAGTATCAATTTATGTTTTGCATCTCATATTCATTGTCTAATAATGCAGTCTACAACAGAAAATGAATGCAAATATTATTGTTTCTCCAGAGTGCTGGCATGGGCAGGTGTAATTCTGCTGTTTCAGCTTCAGGTTTGTGTGATTTACTCAAATTTATTTCAGGATACTGTGGGATTCTAAACACACTGATTCTTTATATTTGATGTTTGCAATCTGCACTCTGCCTTATGTAACAATACAATTAAATAAAATCTTTGATCTGTGTATATATGTATATATGAATGAGTGTGTGAATAAATATACTTTTGTCCATGAATGATGTGATGGTCCATACTGTCTGACTCTAAAATCATAATTAAAGACATTATAAGATCTTAGTTTCAGGTTCCCTGTCAAAGCCAGGTAACTATACAAGCAGAAAAAATAATAATACCACATTAGACTAATTTAGTAGCCTTTTAAACTGATTTTCAAAGGGGTTCTCCTATAAAAGACATCCGAATTCTCCCTTTCAAACCATTATGGCTTTTGTGTAGTTCTTAGCACAGACTGCGGGTAACAGAATGTGTCCTTTTGAGAGGACACTCCTTTTGTGCGCACCATTACTGCGAAGTTGGATTTTGCTCATTTTGCATCGGATCCTTTCCGTAGCTCCGAGCCTCTGGAGGAAAGACTAATAATAAAGACAGGGATTTGGGTGCGCTGTCTTCACATTCTCCAGCCCTGTAAGACACCACGTCCTCTGTGTTCTCCTACATTCAGGAATGGATGGCAGCCACTTTCCTCCTTAATCTCCTTGTCTGTGCTTTTATATGACTGGTAAAATAGCCAACGCTGCTTTATGAAGGTGTCCTCTTTTGTGAGAGGGCTTAACATCAGTTAGCCGGTCCCAGGCAGGGGGACAGTAATTGCTTTTTAACTCAGCTTCACACCTCGAGTGCCTACAAAAACTCCAACTGCTTAATGCCTTCTTTCAGCGCTGCACAATCTATAATTAATTGCCAGAGGCAAAATTAATAGATGTTAATGGCCATTTGAATCAAAAGCAAAGGGGCAAAAAGCTGCAAGTGAAAGCTCTTAATTGTGTGTGGAGGGACTGGGGCGGGCAGGAACCAGAGAGACGGGTCTGGGGGCTGCCCTGGGACCCGAAACAGACTCTGGCCTGTGTGGTTCACATGGACTTCGGCCAGCAGGGGTGGGGGTGCTTTTGTGCTGCGCTGAGCTGTGATTGTTCCACGTGAAAGGGGTCACATCTGTCCTGGGGTTTGGCCGACTCTGATCTACCCCCGCAAGATTTAAGGGCTGCAGGAGACAAAAGAGGGAAACCGTGGCACCCAAAGACACTCAAGACAAATTTGTGTGACAAATTTCCTGGTGCTTCGCTTTGATTGGAGTCAAATGAGCATGTGCCCAAACTCTCGAACCCGTCCCCAGCGCGGAGGGAGCGTCGGTTTATCTCAGGGGAGTGTGCTTTTTTATGCTAAGAGTTCAGAACCCCTAAGAGGTAGACTTTATTACTATACTTTTTTTTTGGATGATACTTTCCCAGGAATACATTTCATAGTTGGAGACATTTTGTGGATGTGTGAGTAATGAAGGCACATAGTTGTTAGTGGAGTTTAGGACAGAGAGAGAGAGGATCAGTTGCCCTCTGTGGTGTGAGACAAGCCTTCCATCCTCCGCCTTTGGCTTACAGAGCCTGAGAGTCAGGCATCGCACATACACCACCGAGCCGCCGGAGAGTCAGGCATCGCACATACACCACCGAGCCGCCGGAGAGTCAGGCATCGCACATACACCACCGAGCCTTCTGTAACACAAACAGCCAGCTTCTCATTTCTAATCCCTACCTGTGCTGGCCACTGAAGCGCCCTGCCAAGAGTGATCAGTTATATTATTCAAGTACCCCTCTTCTTTTCCCAAACAATGTATTATTATTGTTATTTTATACCCTTCAGCAAGGAACTTAACTCAAACTGCTTTAATAAATATCCAGCTGTATAGATGGATAGGGTGTAGAAGTGAACTCTGTGTAAGTCACTTTTGATACGACAGCTGTTTCTAATGTATAATAACAATAAGTTAATAATAACTCAGCTCATAATACAGTAATGATCTTGATTATCGAGTTTCTGGCGTCACATCGCGTATCATTATTTTCGCATTTCTTTGCCGATTTTTTTTTTTTTAAATCGGTAAAAACCCTTATTTTACCAGGTGGTCTCCCGTTGAGATTTCATCTCTTTTTCAGGGGAGAACGTTCACTTTCATACAAAAGATGATTGTCATATGATATTCTCATTATTATGATATGGTGACAATCACAATGATAAAAATAATAGTTTTTAAAAGTAAAAGTTTATTTTGAAAAAGATTTCTTCTTCTTATTATTATTATTTTTATTAGTATTATCTTTGGCCATATGTTTGGTCTTTGTGCATCATTGCTAGCATTCTTCTTCTTTTTTTTAATCGTCGCATGTGACCTAATTGACGTAATTATCACGGAATATAACCGCGACATTATTATTTTGTACTGAAGGTGGTTATAATTGGTGCGATGTGGTTGTAGCTGCGCATGCTCACCACACCTCTATGAAAAGAAAGCCAAAAGCAGGTACTGAGCACTGAGAGTGACAGGTCTTTTATCAAAAGCTCAGTGATCCTCGATCTTATTAGCCTTCAAAAATCCGCCTGGGAGATGAAACTGCACCAGTACTATAATAGGATAAAACAGACCTTAAGTCTACAGTTATGAGCTTCGCATTGTAAAATACTAGCCGGCTGTTTCTCTCGAAAAGTCTTACGAAGAGCCGTGAGTTCTCCCCTGACATTTTGTCCGTGGATCCAGAAATTGTTCCGCAGAATTTTGCCTGTGAAGTCGTACAACTCGACCACTGTAATCGAAACATTGCGTCGGGAAGTTTTTCCAGTCAACGATATTCTACCAAAGGAATTGGTCAAGTTATGGATTGCTCGTGGACCTTTAATATCAAGCTGCTGTTGCTTTGATTTTCAGGACATAGTCGTTTTTGCATCGTTAACCGTTCTAATCTCTCGGTGGTTCATTTACATCCAGCAATATTTAAGCAATTTATAACTGGACTGGACTCTCCATAACGTTTATCAACATGTACCAACATAGTAAGAAATGCTTCACAATCGAGTCGTTGGTTGGCAAAGAAGCGAATTCCTCGACTACTGGGGACGAACCTGTCAGACCCACGGCGTTAAGATTCACGGAGTCCATTCATCCTTCTCCCTTCTCGACTTGTTTTCAGAACTCCGCCAGGACCTTGTACAGTAGCCCGGATATGATGTTCCAAGACCCGGGTACACACTCAACCAATTCCACCCTATCTCTGCATCCACTCCAGTTACCCTCCCAGCATTTCTTTAACCCTCACCAGAGAGAGACTTTGAACTTCTACCCGTGGGTTCTTAGAAACAGATACCTCGGACATAGATTCCAAGGCAAGTATCTGTTTTCCAAAGTTGTATTGTAGGCCACTATTGGCATAAATGTTGAAATGTCAGACCGCTGGATGGAGACTACAGCTAATTGATGATAATACTGATCGCCGCTGTGCAGGTGGCTGATAATAGCATGCGTATAACTCAAATACAGGTAGGCCGTTATAACAATTTATATTGCAAAACATTTCAAAATGACTTGTAATGCACACCTGTTGATTATGAATTAGCCTAAACAAAAGAGTCTTTTAAAGGATAATAAAAATGAAGGATTGAGTTGGTCTGCTACACATTTGTTTTAGTGATCAGACGCGTGGAGCTTTTTCCTAACGTAAATATATTGCAAGTCATTTGAAACAATAATTAAAATGACTTTTACTCTACTTTCTGTAAAGGATGATTTACGAATAGGTTTAAAACGACCCAATGCAATTCTGTGAATTATTAGATAAAGTAAAATACAGAATTAGAGTACGTATTAAGGTAATGTTGGATTAACTCATCTTTGTAAACGAGCTGCTTTTTGTAGTTTGTGTCAACGTTGGGTGAAATAATTGCGTAAATATAGTATGACTGTAAGTAAGTAAGTATGAATATAAGTCGCAGTTTAATCTTAAAACTGTTCTGGACGGTGGTATGTAAACAAAACCCACCGACGGATAATGAAGTATAACGACTGAACGACCGGTGTCTAAATTAATTTAAATCAGGTATTTTATAATCATATACGATTTCCCAAACATGCTCAACGATAGTATATTATGTCTGAAATCATTCAGTACACAAAACGGGATCAGTTTATTAAATTGTTGCCGCTCTTGGAGAATTAAACGACAGAACTATGATTGCCCAGGTTCACTTAAACAAGGAATCTCTGAAGGTGACGGTAACGTTGCCGTAAAGAACCGGGCGCGACTACTCCGATGGATTTGTATGTTGTTATTATTATTATTTATTGGTCTCCGTTTCTCTCTCCCATATGAGAGAGCATTTTAGCAGCATATTTCACTGTGCCATGCGAAAATGCATGCTTGTTATTTTTTTTTACTAATGTCTGATTGATGACAATGCCAATAATAATACAAATGATAATACATTAGTTTCCTATTATTATTATTATTATTATTATTATTATTATTATTATTATTATTATTATTATTATTATGTATAGTAATTTTCTTCTCGCAAAGCATTAAAGTAAACCAACAACTACGCACACACGCACACACATTTGTACGTATATATCTGTTATTTTTCCGGGGGATAATTTGTTTTTCTAACGATCTTAACTGCATGTTTGTATGATCATTATTTATCTGTTCTCTAAACACATTCAATCAGGTTATCCCACAAAACATCTTTTATCTTCATGTTTGTAATGTTAATATTATGAACATGCTATTATACCTTTTTGAATAATTAAATAAATGTACAAATTGTGTACTGGGACTTGGAAAAAATATGGCAATAATTAAACATGTAGCCATTTCCCCTATTTTCAGAAGCATGTAAGTTAAATCAGATTTAGGCCACGGGCAGTTCATACAATATTTAAAAGTTGCACGTAACCAGGCTATTTAAAAACAAAATATTTTGAGTTTATTTTTGATCATTTATAAAATAATACTGACGTAATTACGTCGGTATAAAATACCATACAAGTAGATGAAAATAAAAGGAAGAAGAGTACGCATCTGCGGGTTTGCTGTGCGGGTAGACTGTTATGTGACTGGCGCTGCATGGACGCACACTTCAACACCCCGAGAAAAACAAAACGCAGATCCATATTTACACTGCGCTGTCATGCTGCAATTAGGAGAAAATCATGAAAAACCGAGAAAAACGAGCTGGTGCAAAATAATCATCTCAAACCATATCAATATAACAGCAATAATAATAATAATAATAATGGGTGTTATTAGTATTATTACTACTATTGTATGTGGTAATAATATTGAATAATAATATTGAATAAATAAATCTTCATTAAAGGAGTTAGGATTTTTTTAGCACTCAAGGACGCAGTAACGCAATGCAGAGAGCTCGCACAAATAGCGTGTTTGTGAAACTACAGATAGTATAGTGTATAAGCTAAACAGGGTTATGAAGCAAATACTGATGATGAAATAATGTTTCTTCGTCACTTTTTAATCGTGTTCAACTCCAAGTTCAGCGAGTGTAATCCTGTGATTGACAGTTTTGTGCTCTGAACAATATTTATTGTGGTAAATATCTTTTTCCACACATGAATGAAGAATGGGCCTATCAGGAATTCTTCGCAAAGCAACCAACTGAGTTGCCGATAATGTACAGTTTTATTCATTTATTTAGTTATCATATCCGTATTTCGACAACCGGAAGTTTAGCTACCATCTAATTTACTTTTAAATATTGTACACATTCGTCTATAGCCTACTGTATTGTATTACGTTTTTGTAATAATTTTTTGCATAATCGTCTGCTGAAATTAAATTCTGTGTCGGAAAGTTTTCATCATCCTCAAACACAGTAATACTTGAATTGTAAATGCCCTGAAGTGACCGTGCTTTAATTGCGCAACGAATTTCATTGCAAAGAGTAACAAGAAAATGATTTTATAACGTATAGTTTTTTTTAGTTTATTGCTCAGATATATTATTTAAGATCATAATTTAGTTTAAATTTAGTAGATGGCTCAAAAGAATCCTGTCAGAGAACCCAGCAGGCTTCTCTCTGCAGTCTGAATCTGTGAGTTATAAATGTTGGCACCTGAAGGCCCCAAACCTCCATCTGCCTCCATCTGCAGACCTGTGTGGAAATGCAGGAAACTGCAAGGCCCAGCAAATATGCACAATTCTTGCTAAATATAATGACATTCATATTTCGTCAAAAGGTATTTTTTAATGTATTGTTGTGTATGAAAACCACAGCTATTTGTTTATTTGCCGTGAAGTGTCACAGCATCTTGAAAAAGTATCTTATGTCAATATGTTTTAATGAAACAGATTTTTGCCGGGGCGCTGCAGTAGCCAGCGGTGCACTGATGGAGTGGGGGTGTTGGGTGGGGTGCTCTGGTCACAAAGCAATTTGTTAAACCAGAAGCTTGAAGAACTCTCCCCCCCCCTTCCCTTTGAGGGGGTGGGGTGTCTGTTGCGGCTGTAACCCCGGCCGCCTCAGGTGAGCCTGGGGCAGGTGTGTGCCGCGGTTCCGCGTCGCGGTCCTTTGGGGCATGGGACAGGTAATTGGCTGCAGCTCAGAGGCTGTTGTTACTGTTACTCAGATCCGGGGCTGAGATAAAGCCCCCCTTTGTTTACTGACAGAACAGATCCTCTCACTAATGGTGTCCAATAACCTTGAAAACTACTGTTTAGACAAGCCTAAATATGGCCGAGGGGACTGCGCGAGAGAGGATTACTCCACTGAGAGTGTCACTTATTGTAAGGGAGATACGCACATAAGGTTTTTGAACTCGGGGGCTTGTTTCCGGAAGGTTCTGCTGGGCCCCCGCGTGTCTGCAGATCTGTCATGCAGCACAAAGTAAACAGGATCTGGGGCAGAGCAGGTCTAGCACCTGTGTACAGTTTGACTCTCTCTTTAATACAGTGCATGTCTTGGGGCACCAGGCTGTTGTTGGCAGGAAGCGGGTACCATAGTGCATTTGACCCTGGCCACTCTCTGACTGGGGGGGTTCCTTTCTGCTGACTTATGAAAATAATTCACACAAAATGTTTATACTCTCAATTTCTAATACAACTCCACCCTACACACACTACATGCATGATATATAATATAATATAATATAATATAATATAATATAATATAATATAATATAATATAATATAATATAATATAATATAATATAATATAATATAATATAATATAATATAATATAATATAATGTAATATAATATAATATAATATAATATAATATAATATAATGTAATATAATATAATGTATCTACATACATGATATGTATTTTTCTACAGTATTTTTATTTGTATTGTTCTTTCTGATATTTGATAATATGAAAAATAAGGGGTCCACTTAGTGAATGTGAGTTATGGGGTTCCGATAAGATGTAATGAAAATTATGTGCAAGATGTACTGTATTGATATTTTGTTTCCCCTTCAAACTTCCTTCAGATACGTACACAAATACTCCTCTGGGCAGTGAGGCCTCTATTCAACAGAGCCTTAACGTTCATTTTTAAACATGTAATACTTCTCATAAAACATTCCAAACAGCATTACTGCTTAGTAGCGCAGTTTGCCCGTGTTTGTCCAAAAAAAAAACACGGGCTCTGATTTATCAAGAATTTAAATGTGTAAATTTACATGTCTTTTCTCAGTGTTCCAAAATACAAGATGTAAAATTAAAGGTTTCAATTTTAGTTTTAAGAAAAGATTACATTCATGCTAGAAAGGGTAAAACTGAATAATTACTGAGTATTTGCTTTTTAGTTCTTTGAGAGAAAAACTCGTTTGGATGCTTAATAAGTGTGGCCTGCGTTGTTTAAACTGAGTGGCCCACCCCTCGGGGGGGAGGGGGGGCAATTTGGGGGCTCCTCCAAGTCATTTTGTGAACTGGCCGTCACAGGTTTATGACAGAGGACCTGGTTTAGCGTTCCCATAATGCACTTCCCTTCCTCCAGCTATGGAGTACCTCCCCATCACCACTTCTCCCCAGCCACCACCCCCCCACCCCCCACCCCCCACAGACTCTGACAAGCCTGAGCCTGTGTATGCCAGGGGAATGGCGAGCTCCATGGTGCCATCTGGTCCCGTTTGGGGGTGGGGGGGCACGCTGGAGTCTAGTGGCTAGTGTGTGCTTGCTCCGGCCCCAACCCCTGGAGCATTCCCCGGCCCCCGGAGAGGAGTGGGGCCTGGGGGGGGGGGGTTGCGTGGCTCTGCTCAGAGGAGTCCTGTGGGAGCGAATCGCAGGGGGTGCGCTGCAGCCGCCATGCCAGACAGGAAAGCACATCCACTTACCGGCCACGGCCAAGCAAAACACGCCTGACGACACATCTGAGGTGTGGGACTATAACAATAATAGAAACTGCAGAATGCAAAATGGCTCACAGGCAGCTTGTTAGAGGGAATAATTCACAGATATCCCACCTTATCGCTCGGAAACCTGTAATTTAGATCTTTGAGTGGAATAACGATAAATGTTATGCTTTTCCTCCACTGTGAGATGCAAATATCTTCCCATCAAAGGAAATTTGTCTCACAGTCAGAGCAATTTAAAAAAAATTAACAGCCCACATAGAATTCATGACCCATCACATATTGTTACATGCGGATGCAGTTTTAGCTGTGGTCTTTGCATGCACCCATGGAGGAACCTTTAGGGATTACTGTCATAGTGTTCTGACCTCATAAAGTGCGCTGTTTACATTCTTTTTCGTACCCAGAACCTCACGCCCCTCTTTCCTTGCTCAGAAATATTTGCTTTGCATTGTCCTCCAGCTTTCAAAGGCTTTTCAGCACACCAGCTGAAGACAGTTGTCAATGACAGTTCTGTGACAGGAAATATGCGCTTCTCACCAAACACAGACAAAGCGCATTCCTCATTACCCAGAGGCCCACATATTGCTCGGCTCCTTGAAATTGGTGGTGAAGCGTTTACATACATATGTCTCTGCGCCCCTCGGATATGAATGTCAATGATGACTGCAGTGTCAAATACTGCAGGATATAAGAGGAGCCATATCCATTCACATATTAACATTCATCGCCACCCTAACACAGTCCTGTTAACATGGATACTGAGTGAAGCAAAAGTTGAGCGCAGAAAGCATAGGGCATATTAATATAAAATGACATCACTGATTTGCTTTAAATAAATTCTCATATGCTCATTGAAAGTGTATTATTGTCATTGAAGTGATCTGCAGAGGGTCCAGCTTCATTGATAACAGATATGAGGACAAGCGGTTTCTTTTCATAACCTTTCAGCTTAATGCCTGATTGAAAAGAGCCTTTTCAATGGCCTTGTGTGAGTGAAGAAAAAACATTTTGCATTTGATGGCCTAAAGAAAAGCTGATGTTAGAAGAGTCTGGCTTTCCAAATCTTTGTTTATCTTGTGGTAATGCCGGGAGATTGAAGAGTTCAGTCTGCTCTTGATACTTCCTTTGAATCTCCCACACCTGGAAATAAAAAGAAAAAAAAATGTATGCAGAGACTTTGTGAGCTTTTCTGAAGATTATGATCATTGTGATGCAAATTCAGAGCCTTGCTTATGTGTTTTTGCTTCATAAACAGGACAGGCTGAGCGATTGACAAAGCCTGGCGATTTGCTGCCAATCACTCTGGCTTTGTGTGCGGCAGAGAATGGGCAGGGCGGGCTGAGGCCTACACAGCAGCTGGAGATGGAGAGTGTGCATGAACGTGCAGCTTCTGCAGTCAATGCTACTGTTCTGAGTCCAGTTTCTGCACTCGCTGCTACTGTTCTGAGTCCAGTTTCTGCACTCACTGCTACTGTTCTGAGTCCAGTTTCTGCACTCGCTGCTACTGTTCTGAGTCCAGTTTCTGCAGTCAATGCTACTATTCTGAGTGCAGTTTCTGCACTCGCTGCTACTGTTCTGAGTGCAGTTTCTGCAGTCAATGCTACTATTCTGAGTGCAGTTTCTGCACTCGCTGCTACTGTTCTGAGTGCAGCTTCTGCAGTCAATGCTACTGTTCTGAGTGCAGTTTGTGCACTCGCTGCTACTGTTCTGAGTGCAGTTTCTGCAGTCAATGCTACTGTTCTGAGTGCAGCTTCTGCAGTCAATGCTACTGTTCTGAGTGCAGTTTGTGCACTCACTGCTACTGTTCTGAGTGCAGCTTCTGCACTCGCTGCTACTGTTCTGAGTGCAGCTTCTGCAGTCAATGCTACTATTCTGAGTGCAGTTTCTCCACTCGCTGCTACTGTTCTGAGTGCAGTTTCTGCAGTCAATGCTACTGTTCTGAGTGCAGCTTCTGCAGTCAATGCTACTGTTCTGAGTGCAGTTTGTGCACTCACTGCTACTGTTCTGAGTGCAGCTTCTGCACTCGCTACTACTGTTCTGAGTCCAGTTTCTGCAGTCAATGCTACTGTTCTGAGTGCAGTTTCTGCAGTCGCTGCTACTGTTCTGAGTGCAGTTTCTGCACTCGCTGCTACTGTTCTGAGTGCAGTTTCTGCAGTCAATGCTACTGTTCTGAGTGCAGTTTGTGCACTCGCTACTACTGTTCTGCGTGCGGTTTCTGCACTCACTGCTACTGTTCTGAGTGCAGTTTCTGCACTCGCTGCTACTGTTCTGAGTCCAGTTTCTGCACTCGCTGCTACTGTTCTGAGTGCAGTTTCTGCAGTCAATGCTGCTGTTCTGAGTGCAGTCTGTGTACTCGCTGCTACTGTTCTGAGTGCAGTTTCTGCAGTCAATGCTACTGTTCTGAGTGCAGTTTGTGCACTCGCTACTACTGTTCTGCGTGCGGTTTCTGCACTCACTGCTACTGTTCTGAGTGCAGCTTCTGCACTCGCTACTACTGTTCTGAGTGCAGTTTCTGCAGTCAATGCTACTGTTCTGAGTGCAGTTTCTGCACTCGCTGCTACTGTTCTGAGTGCAGTTTGTGCACTCGCTACTACTGTTCTGCGTGCAGTTTCTGCACTCGCTGCTACTGTTCTGAGTGCCGTTTCTGCACTCGCTGCTACTGTTCTGCGTGCGGTTTCTACAGTCAATGCTACTGTTCTGAGTGCAGTTTCTGCACTCGCTGCTACTGTTCCTAGTGCAGTTTCTACAGTCAATGCTACTGTTCTGAGTGCAGTTTCTGCCGCCTGGGCCTAGTCCAGGAAACGGCATTCATTCATTCCAGTGGATTGCCATAAATTGAAAAAGTAATCCTAGCAAAAAAATGAATTGTGAAAATGATGGCTTTATGAAACATTATGAAAGCCAAACTGTAGAGTGAAAATATTATAAACGCAGAGATTGCAGCCATGCATTGCATGGATGAAAATTATAATGAAATACAGAAATGCAAAGGCTTTGTCAGCATCTAGAGAGATTACATTTATTTTATTATATTTACATTATTACATTTTTATATTTATCTCCTTACCTTTTTATTTTTCAATTAAATTTCACTTTGTGCCTTTTTGAGTATCAGCTATGTGGTGAAATTACTCTCAAATTGCATTTGCTTTTTTTAATTAGACAGAGGCGACCGGCACCAAGTGTCCATTATCCGAAAAACAAGGAAATAAATGAGCTTGCTGATATCAGTGACTTTTCTTTGGATTCAGGTTGTGTCAGGTTATGGTAAAACTCCATGGCATCTGCAGTGTCTGGGGACAGACTCTGACAGGGGGCAGTTTGCATACCTCCCTACTCCATAACTGATTTTATTTTCTCGCCTTCGCTCCAGTCACATGTAATCTGAGCCGTTTCGTTCGCTCAGTTGTGACAAACGTCTCAAAGTGATTCTGGTAATACTCATTGATGCCTATTCAAATTGAGCTGCAGGCCTCAGTTCTCTTTGCAGCATCCATATGGGTGTAATGGCGTGTGTTTGGACTGCAGCATCCCCCACGTCCTCTGCAGGTTGCTGGCCTCTCGCCCCCCCCCCATCCTCCTGGTTTGTCCAGCTTTGCTTACGCGTGACTGAGGCACTTCTGTGCCACATGTTCTTTTCAGCACAGTCACACCCCAGTCAAGTGGTGGTCACGCAATTTATAGATATATTTGCTTATGTAAAATATTTCATTTTTTCACTAACGATTTCAATAAACGGCCCCTTATACCTGGAGCTCCAGATGTCGTCTGCGGATCGTAGCATCATATTAACAATGTAACCGAAGAATGCTGAAATTTTACTATAGCTTGTTGATGAATGAATTCTAATGCAAGCACGCCAATTTATGATTTGCTTAGGCGCATATCAATTTCTCCTTTACAATTGTTTTTGCATTTGTTCCATTCCATTTCCTTATGAAGCCTCACCAAACTAAGGCAGACGTTATGGTGTAAATGCCTAGCTATAAAGGTACCACATTGCTACACAAATCAGTCAGTAACCTCAATATTCAGGATTTAAGCGTTCAGCCTTGCATGCTAAATATTACGTGTTGTTTTTTTTCACCATTAACTTTTTTATCTTTTTTTGACATTCAAATTCCAGCTGTTTACACTAGCTTGTTCATATGGCCATTGATATGTATTTATTTAAATATAATAAGAAAAAATCCAAGGCAGTACATTTGTGTCACTTCAGAATTCCAAGAAGTGGAAAGGTCAAATCCTGGAATTTCAACATATAGGATATATATTTAAAATGTAATATGGACTGTCATAATAATATAGCAATATTAATAATAAAATAATCCACTTAACCAATTATTATTAACCAATTATCAATCATTGATGTATAGTGCAATAACTGAAGGATTGCTTAAGTTTTAGCTTTTTTTTTAGCTTTTAGCTTTAGTTTGTCATTAAACGACATTCTTAGTGAAGCAGAAACAGACATGTCGTTTCCCTTGGAAACAGAGCAGAAACAAACATCCGTAAAAATAAAATCTGTTCATTTTTTGTTTTGTTTTTAAAAATTAGTTGCAGAAATGTGTAATAAATCACAGTTAACAATGACTAGTTACGGGGCACCTTTATAGGGTTTATTGGACTGCTGTAATTATGGACTATAATCATAATTTCAGATGGCATTTCAACTAGACAGCATGCTCTGTTGGTAAGGAGATATCCATCAATTACTGGGAGAGTGCCTTTGACATCCTTTGCAATTATGCGTTATTTACATGATATAGTGGGTAGTTCTTCGGTGTGGCGCATCGTTTTTTCCAGAATAGGGGATTTTTTTTTCCTTTCCAAATGTTATTCTGTTGAGGCCTGTTGCCACCTGTCTGTGTGCGATAAATCCAGTTCATTTCCATTTGTAAGTTTTGGCGTGTACAAACAGAATGGCTGAATGGCGGCAGCGCTAGCGCAGTGCGTGGGGCTCGGCTTGCCGTGCTCAGTGCAGAGGCAGGCGACAGGCTGAAACTCCCTGCTTTAGCCAGATGAATGACTGTAAGATTGACAGGAAATCTCATCGACAACAAGGCTTCATTATAGCAGCTCATACAAAGACAGCTCACCGTCTTTGGCATGGTCTTTCATCCGGAGCGCAGGCCTGCATGTTCGACTGAGAGTTCCCTGAAGTGGGTAGCCACGCACCCAGAGCACTTATCCTCAAAATAAACATGAACAAATCATTACAACAGGATGATTTAAGAATTAAGTGAAATAAAAAAGGATACTCTATCTGGGATTTTTATCTGCCTTTTAAACTCAGAAGTATAGAACAAGCAGTATGGAAAAATGTGGTGTCACACTACATGCGATTCAGTTAAGGGAATCATGGACAGTTTTGGGAATTGTGGTTTAGCTTGTTAACGGGGAAGCAGTGAATTTACCGGAAACTAGTCATAAGGAGTTTATTACCTATACTAATACAGCATATCAGATAAACGAGTGTGGTACACAAGGTATCCCATATCCTTTTGGCTTCTACAGTGAATTTTTATTAACCAATTAAAATCACTTTACTTTGGTAAGGTGAGAGATAATACCAATGATTTGTTTTTC
>JAFBMS010000142.1:389361-421861 GCA_019788955.1 Albula glossodonta
AGGACATCGATGTCATATCGGAGGACTGATGACACCTAACCACCATCAACCATAATTCATGTCTGCCAATGTTTGGTGGGATTAAAAAAAGCATTGCCATTTTGATGTATGTTTTCAGACCACAGTGTGCCACCAACCTCCACAAGACTAGACAAAGACGACCTATCGACAAAAATCATGCGCTGTGTTTGGCTTAATTGACAGACACGCACGTAATGGAGAAGTGTGTGTGTGTGTGAGAGAGAGAGAGATTCCATACAACATTGTTCTTAGCTCTTGTTTGAGACTATCATCAGAATAAATTCTGCTTTTTCGCACGCCATTTTCAATAGCAGCAAAAAATGTAACGGTCCTAGGAATAAACGAAGAATCATCGTGCTGTCTACATGAACTTCTGAGGTTATTTTTAACCTCGCTTTACCATACGCCCTGTCCCCGACTGACTTGGTCATGTTTATTTTTTTGTTCATTCTCTGATAAATAATGTCTTTGTAACTGATTATTAATTATAAAAAGCACAATCGTGGTCATATGAAAGCCATTGATAGATGACGAGGAACAGTAGAGGATTGTGGGGTAGCACATCTGTTTTATAATGATAGTCTATGCAATATACAGTGAATTCATTGAAATTGTAAAACATGTGACAGAGGTAAATCAAACTCCGAGACGGCGTGCTGGAAGTTATAAATCGAATGTGCTTTGAGTCGATTAAACACATTCTCCTCTCATGAAGTCTTAAAATAGGCTGTTTGGAGATTTTTAATGACATGATGACATTAATATCCATTTTATATACATTTGATTTATATATATAAAAACTAAATAACAAAAACTTTGGTTTTGATGTGTATGTTTTTTAGTTTTATTTTTTTACTTTTTTGGTTTGAAGTGGAAATCATTTTTTAAAATCAGGGTGTGAGGTTAATCTTACTGTAACTTAAATATATTTTGAAAACTACACTAGTTTGCCACTGATTTTTTTTTTCTAACATATTTAATAACATTCTGTAACAAACCACACAATCGTGCAGAAAATGCCATCCAAATATTGTGGTGAAACTAATACATTCAGAAACAGTCATTTTATTTATAGGGCAATTATTTTACATAGCACTTCATTTGGATATACATTCGTTGTTTTTAAATAATTATTTTTATAGTTTGGCTATCATTATCGGTTTTTTAATGGAATGTATATTGACTGTAGGCTGAGAAAGTGTAATGACCCTTTCATTAAATAACGTTGCGCAAATAATGTGAGGCGGGATCCCGTGTCTTCAGCAGCAATACACTGACTTTTCAGTTTTATTTTCTACGCATAAAATATGCCACTGTTATTACATTCGTAAGAAGCATTCGTAAAACCAACTGAATTGTTTCCCCAATGTGCCTAAAATCACACTCTGAGAAAATAAATATTTCATAAAGTAATTCTGCAAATGCAATCTGTAAAACATAAAAAGCACAAAGTATGTACATACAGCATGTGATCTGTGAGTCTACGATATTTTGTGTAAGCACTGGTTGTAGAATATAATTTCTGGTCCTGTTACTTGTCCTGTATACTTGTATTTTTTTCTCAAGGAACAGCCTGCATTACAGCAACGCTTTTCTGTTTGTAAATAAGAATCTGCACAAATGAATATGCACAAATATTTAAGTTTATTTTTCTGTGCTGTTAATTTGCTCGTATACTGGCTTGAATTATTAAAATCCTTGAACCACCAATATTAAAGTTAAAATAAGAATAGGCTACTTCTCAGTATTGTCAAAATGTATTCGTTGAATTTGTTTTGCACGATCACATCATTTCCCAAAAAATAATAATAAAAAAAAAACATTTCATGTGAGCCAAAAGCATCGAACGTGAGCCAGAAACATCGCATGTGAACCAAAAGACGGAAACGCAGCGCCTAATCAATCATTGCAGTCGTAACATATTTTGCGACACTCAGTTGCAGCTCCTTGCTGCGCATGTGCAAGACTTTTAGGTATTTGTATATTTGCTCTCCAACGGTAATTGGGTGGGGCAAAAGAACAGGGTACACCAATATACAATGTACCAATGTGTGAATAAAGCGCACATCTACAGAAATAACATAGGCTATATGTCATCTTTTTTTTGCAATACTGTAATTAAGCAATTACTGTGCAATAATAACTGAAAGAAAACGAGTAATCTCAAACATTAATGATTGTCATTTGACTGATCTCGTTCAAATGGGATATTTTTAACAAAATGCACCAGGAATGAACGTTTTTGCAAGGCCAACATCTGAAATGCACTGACTGTAAGTATCTAGATGTGAAGGATAACATTGAAAAATAACTGAAAAATAATTATTGGCAACTAGCGTCTAATATTTTGAAAGAAATCTGTTCGTAATTAATGCACAAAACACAACTTTATTTCCGGCAAATTATTACCTCTACAAGAAGTCAAAAGCATAATTGGTTTAAATATTAATGAATCATCATGAAATGATAAATTTAGTTTGATTTGTTGTTGAAATCACGCATGTGTACTTAGTTTAATAAGATTTATGCAACTGAACAATTTGCTAACTATTGATGTGATCAGGTGCTCTGCAAGAAGACAAATGCGGATTTTATTTTGGAAAAGAATTAAAGCTTAAAGATTCTCTGTACTGTTTTAGAAGTGGGCTGAGCCAGAGCAGTAGAGGGAAGCATTACTTTAACTCAGGTATGAAAAGGGGAGGAGATGTAACTGAGCTAGGGGCAGTCTGTGTGTGTGTGTGTGTGTGTGTGTGTGTGTGTGTGTGTGTGTGTATACACGTGCGTGTGCACATATGTCTGTGTGAATTGTGTAACAATGTACTCTGCACAGTACCCTGCCTGCTGTCTGTGTTACTCATCTGCCTAGCACAGGGTACATGCAGAAAAGAGGAAACCTGACCCAGCAGCATGGGTCACTGCTGAAGCTCCAATGTTACCCATCAGAAACGTGGGGGCCACTGTGTTTCACACACACACACACTCACACACACACATACACACACACACACACTCACACACACACACACACACTACACACACACACACACACACACACACACACACACACACACACACACACACACACACACACACACACACACACACACACACACACACACACACACTCACACACACACACACACACACACACACACACACACACTCACACACACACACACACTCACACACACACACACTCACACACACACTCACACACACACACACACACAGTCACACACACACACACACACACACACACGCACACATACACACACTCACGCATGCACGCACGCACACACACACTCACAAACACGCACGCACTCACACACACACACAAACACACACACACATACACAATCTGTTATAGTCTCTTTAGCTAGTTTACCATGTGTTGAAATGAAAGCCTCTAAAATTCACACTTTTAAATATCCCTCCCACATCAAAAACATGCAGAGGAGGCCATAGCTCATTCTCTGGGTAGTGATGGAGGGAAGGAGAGAGAGAGAGAGCCGTTGATTTCTCTCAGAACATGAGGAGTGCTACACCAGTGATGACAAAAAGGAGAGAGAGAGAGAGCCGCTGATTTCTCTCAGAACATGAGGAGTGCTACACCAGCGAGCGAGAAGGCTGTAACGGAAGACAGCTTAAGGATGAATGTAGGTCAGTCTCCTCTCCTCTCCTCACACACACTAACACAAGCCCTTAATGGACTCACCTGTCACCACATCCTTTTGTAAAATGGGATAAGGTGTCCCCCCCACACACCTGCATGAGCCCATGATGCTGAGACACAAAGGTCAGGCACACCTGATCAAAGTTACCTTGGCCTCAACTCAGCACTGTCTCCTTTTTCACCACATTTTAGCAAAGTTTCTGCAAACATTCCTGGAAAACAAATGGAATTTTCCCAAATATTTTTCCAGCATCAGGTAACATTTAGGACATTACTGTGATGTTCATGTAGTCACTGACTTATTTGTATTTGTAACTTTTCTGATTAGTTTTGAGGAGAAATAATAGTTTGTGTATATCATCGTTGTTCATGCTTAGCACACTGAATGCACACACCCGTGCAGCTTAAACCCCGGCGTGACTGCTGCTGCAGCTGCCGGGCGAGAGGAACTCTTCTGCATTCCCTTGCAGCTTTAGTGGTCAACAGAAAACACGTTCAGACCCCACCAGCCTTACCTGCTCAGACCCCACCTGCCTTACCTGCTCGGACCCCACCTGTGTTACCTGCTTAGACCCCACCTGCCTTACCTGCTCAGACCCCACCTGTGTTACCTGCTTAGACCCCACCTGTGTTACCTGCTCAGACCCCACCTGCCTTACCTGCTCAGACTCCACATGTGTTACCTGCTCAGACCCCACCTGTTTTACCTGCTCAGACCCCACCTGCCTTACCTGCTCAGACCCCACCTGTGTTACCTGCTCAGACCCCACCTGTGTTACCTGCTCAGACCCCACCTGCCTTACCTGCTCAGACCCCACCTGCCTTACCTGCTCAGACCCCACCTGCCTTACCTGCTCAGACCCCACCTGTCTTACCTGCTCAGACCCCACCTGTGTTACCTGCTCAGACCCCACCTGTGTTACCTGCTCAAACCCCACCTGTGTTACCTGCTCGAACCCCACCTGTGTTACCTGCTCAGACCCCACCTGCATTACCTGCTCAGACGGCTCCTGTGCTACCTGCTCAGCATCATCGTTAAAGTGGAGGAGGAGAGAGCTACCCACAGAGGTGAGAGGAGGCCCTGTTTGCGTCGGGTGGGGGGGGGGGGTGAGCAAAGAGCACAAACCACACTTCATTGAAGGATCATAGTTGTCACTATGAAACAAAGGTTTCAGACAAAGAGCGTGTATGAGAACACAGCCAGCGTGGTTACACTGAAGAATGGCATAACCACAGGGTTTACAAAAAGAGCTGGGTTCACAGCAATAACTTACTTGTTTTGATATGTACTCATGAGAGATTTTTTTGGGTCTTTGCATTTTTCCATTTGATTTTCACAATTAAATTAAGGTGCAATTTCTAAATGAACATGAAGCACCTGGCTAGCTGTGTTTGGAAAAATACAATTTACGCACAATTAGAGACATTTTGAATATGAATCCCTGTCTGCTGAGAGAATCTCTCAGCGTGGCGTGTTATATCTGAGGTATGATGTGAGTATAATTTACCGTTGTTTTCTGCACTGGGAGATCCTGCTCTCTGGCTTAATTCTTCTCACTCACCCCATCCCCTAAGTGAGGAATCTCGACCGTCTGTTGTGGTTATCACTCCAAATCCAGCTTGTTCTTTCTTGTTTTTTCTGAGGAATGTATTTTATTTGTGAGGTTGCAGATTGAGGAATGTATTTTATTTGTGAGGTTGCAGATTGAGGAATGTATTTTATTTGTGAGGTTGCAGATTGAGGAATGTATTTTATTTGTGAGGTTGCAGATTGAGGAATGTATTTTATTTGTGAGGTTGCAGATTGATGGTACATTCATATCAGAGTCTCAGGGCTGTAGGCTCATAGTTATACCAGCTGCAAAATTAATACATGTCACCTTTATGCACCGTGATCTACACCTGCTAATTCTTCAAGCCTGAAGCTATTGAGAGGTGTTACATTCACATGCTTCCCACCACCTTTTTACAATAGACAGTCTCATTATCAGCTGATATGCATATAAACTGTGAAAGAACATGTATGAGCAAAATATACATCATACTGGTAAATTAGGATCTTCAAGAGTTCAGACATCAGAATCAGATGGACTGTTAGCTATCTGCTTTAAGTGCAGATGGTGGAAGGAAGCAGCTTAAAAAATAAAGTAATGGGCCGTGTATGTGTAACTACTGATTTACTGATCCTTAGATTTTGATGAATCTAGATAACCTTGAAAATTGTGGATTAATTTCAACATTGTGATCTCTAAAACCAAGATAATTTTTGGCAGGCGCGCCCTAGATGTTTAAGGAAGGATTTAAGTTGTGAACTCAGATCAGTGGAATGCGCAGTTGCGGGTATTTTGTCGTAACTATATTTCAGAATTACTACAGCGGTATGGAACCCGACCAATGTTTTAATTAGTACACCTGTATTGAACTGCACCAGCGTCTTTTGTCTTTCTTTCATTTCTCCCAGACTGGCCCGGGCGCTCTTAAAAAATATTCGGTGTCAAACGGCCCTGGTCTTCGAAAGCCAGTGAATATACAGTACATTTAACTTGTATATTAATAATTTAATGATTGCGCATTATTTTCAAAAGAAAATATATACATTCTCCATTGTTTATTTCCAATGTCCACATTTGCCAGCTGTAGGTGTGGATATTTGAAGCGTCGTTTTTCCACAACCTGGAAAATTTCCTGCTTTCAAAGTAGTTTTCTTTGTGGTCTTTTTTCACCCTGCCCAAATCCCATTTATTTTTCATTTATTTATCTATTTTTTATCCATACCACTTCAACAGTTCCTTGCTACCTGCCTCCCCAGGGTTGCTGTGGAAACCAAAAGGTGTAAACAAAAGAACAGATGGTTGGATACACGTAGGTGTAGACAGCACTCCGCTTCGAATCTCCACACTCTCCGAGACCTCAACATCTCAAGCGAAAAAAAAAAAAACAATAACGACCCCCACGTTCCGCGGGGTTTCTTCTCTACCGGCGCTTCGTTGTTTCACGTTGAATAAGTGTATCTGTCTGCCAATCACGCGCCCCTTGGTCTCATTACGCATTTCATTAGATCCGTACAATGCACAATGTACATTTGCCTGTCAATATCAAAGCAGTGATTACTTGCTTGTTGAAGATGCTCACGAGTCACCTGCCCCTGCTGGGTGGAGGTTAATCAGCGATTTGTTTCGTGAGCCTGTGCACCTCCTCCATAAAATGTCATATACAGCTTGCGTTCATTTACAGACCTAAACCTATGCATGTCAGCTGAAGTAAGAGGACCGTACAGGAAATGCTGCTGAGAACATGCTATTGCCAGTCACATGCATTAAAATGTTACGCATTCGTGCAGTAATATTGTAGGTGTGTCTTTGGAGGACACAAACATGAGCAACATTTTAATCACGGAGTATATTGACTTGGAACATATTATCATTATTATTATTGTTAGCGGGATTAGGGTATTGGCAAACATTTAAATGTTAGGGATGAGTTTTAGCGCCGCATGTACCTGCCTGCAGACGACGGGCTGTCGTGACTAATCCAGCACAGTGAATTCTCACCAGCATTTAAATTATGGACTTCATAGTAATATGTCATTAAAGTCATTTATAATCATTACCTGTTTTCACAACACTCAATCACTCAAACGCAATTTAGCATTGTGCAGCTTAGCAGTGACATTACCGCATACCTCAGGAGTGTGTCAGACGTGTTTGATTGACATGCAGGCAAACCCTCCCCTCCCAAAAAGCAATGGCGCATTTACATACAGGGTAAATACAAAGAAAGATAATATGAGAAGCATGCCACCCTCAGCTGCTTGTAATTACTGTAGGAGAATAAAGAGCATAGCTGGGTTGAATGGCCTGTTGTCATCGTTATTGTGGTGATTCCTGCGGTATAATTACCGATGGCTAACCTCCTTCCATAGCTGACTCCTTATTCCCTTCACTGTGACTCTCCCTCCCTCAGTTTCCCTCTCAATTTCTTCATGTTAGACACATAAACGCACATGCACACACACACACACACGCACACACACACACACATAAACATACACACACAAACACACACACACACACACCATAAGAAACCCAGATGTTAAACATTGTACAGGTGAGTCTGTCACTGTAAATTAATTAAATGAGTGTGTGTGCTGCATGGTTTAGTTGCCTTTTTGGATTAAAAAAGGAACAAACGTTTTTTATTTTTATTTATTTATTTTGGGGGGGGGGGGGGCTGTAAGGGTGGTGCAGTGTAGGGTGGCGCGTGTGTAAGGGTGGTGCAGTGTAGGGTGGCGCAGTGTAGGGTAGCGCAGTGTAGGGTGGTGCAGCGCAAGTGTGGCGCAGTGTAGGGTAGCGCAGTGTGGGTGGTGCAGCGCAAGTGTGGCGCAGTGTAGGGTAGCACAGTGTAGGGTGGTGCAGTGCAAGGGTGGTGCAGTGTAGTGGTGTGCAGTGTACGGTGGTGCAGTGTAGGGTGGTGCAGTGCAGGGTGGCGCAGTGTAGGGTGGCACAGTGTAGGGTGGTGCAGTGTAGGGTGGCGCAGTGTAGGGTGGTGCAGTGTAAGTGTGGTGCAGTGTAGGGTGGTGCAATGTAGGGTGGCGCAGTGTAGGGTGGTGCAGTGTAGGGTGGCGCGTGTGTAAGGGTGGTACAGTGTAGAGTGGCGCAGTGTAGGGTGGTGCAGCGCAAGTGTGGCGCAGTGTAGGGTGGTGCAGTGTAGGGTGGTGCAGCGCAAGTGTGGCGCAGTGTAGGGTGGCACAGTGTAGGGTGGTGCAGTGTAGGGTGGTGCAATGTAGGGTGGCGCAGTGTAGGGTGGTGCAGTGCAAGGGTGGTGCAGTGTAAGGGTGGTGCAGCGCAGGGTGGTGCAGTGTAGGGTGGTGCAATGTTGGGTGGCGCAGTGTAAGGGTGGTGCGGCGTAGGGTGGTGCAATGTAGGGTGGTGCATGTAGGGTGGTGTAGTGTAGGGTGGCGCAGTGTAGGGTGGCACAGTGTAGGGTGGTGCGGCGTAAGTGTGGTGCAGTGTAAGGGTGGTGCAATGTAGGGTGGTGCAGTGTAGGGTGGCACAGTGAAGGGTGGTGCAGTGTAGGGTGGCACAGTGTAGTGTGGTGCAGTGTAGTGTGGTGCAGTGCAGGGTGCCGCAGTGTAGGGTGGTGCAGCGTAAGTGTGGTGCAGTGTAAGGGTGGTGCAATTTAGGGTGGCACAGTGTAGGGTGGCGCAGTGTAAGGGTGGTGCAGTGTAAGGGTGGTGCAGTGTCTTTGCCCTGCATGGTGAAACCTGTGGAAGATTGACAGGCCCGGGTCCCGTCGGAGCCAATGCCCTGCTTTGTCTGTGCTGGCAGGGAGCAGAGGGAGAGGACTGGGGTTTGACAGGAAGGATAGGGATCTGGAAGCAGGGCTAACACACCGCGTTGGGATTATTTACAGAAACACATCCAGATTTTGCTCCATTTCAAATACGCTCAACATGCTGTCGCCACAACAGGTTAGCTCTCCTTTAGAGTTCAACACCAAGAGTGTTGCTACACCTCTTTTCTGCACACAAGCAGTGCAGAATCATATGCAGTATATCACATATGTTCTTCCATACAGTTAACATGTGCAAACTCTTTTGTACCAGCACTGACGTGATCGACAGACAGGTATAATTAGCCTCTATTAATCACTGATTGGTGTCTCTGGTGGCTTCATTTGCGGGTCCCGGGGGGTGACGTAAGAGACTCGATGGAGCAGACAGGCGCTGCATTAGAGCTGTGATCCTCCAGCTTCCTCCCAGGCCATCTTTGCTTGCTTAATGAGGAACAACCTCTGGAGTATCTGGACATAGATCTTCCATTCAAGCCCATTTAAAAAAAGCTGGCCAAACTAATATTTGCCTGTAATTTGAGTAAAGAAAGAAGTAAAATATTGTAATTAGTTATTCTGACTCATTAGATTTATGTGTACTTGCGTGTTGGCTGACTTTGAATATCCATGTTTTACCACTGAACAGGTAATCTGTGTCAGGTTGTGCACGCTCCATGAAATGTTTGAGGCTGACGAAGGGTCCACCATTTAGGGAAATGTCATTTTCTTAAGGTAGCAATATTTAATTGATTTAATATGTATCAGCAGGGAAATGTTTTATACCAATGTCATCTGTGGGTTCTGCTGGGAATGATGTTTTGTTTGTACACCACCATGAATGAGATGTGTGGGTTTGTTGACCTTGTGGTTATAATTCACCTTCATCAAATACACAATAGAGTGATATGCAGATGAACTTCTGCAGGATGAGTTATGAGTGTGTTCCTTATCTTGTGTAATGAGCCGGAATGCTAACTATACAGAACATTAAGGTACACATCAGTCTTTTTATCTTCATTTCAGAAAAATACATTCATCAAACCATTTTATTTGCTTCAACTTGAAATAGCAACATAACATTTTTTGATTTTTGTAAGTAAACTCCACCGAAGTGCTTTATTGAGTGTTGATGTAGCAAAGGGTCTCTGTTCAGGGAACTTTTTACAGTACTCAGGACGTGCATTCAGTGGGACCCCGAAGGTGATTTTATTTAAGGAAGCTGTGAAGTAAGTTAATGAAAGCTTTAATTAGCCTGAGTGTAATGTTTTTACACTGTCAGAAAATGAGGTTCCATGGCAACAAAATGTCATGAGCTACTTCATGTTCCTTTTTTTTTGTAAGTGTAAAGTGTCAAACATTTTTATTTGTTTGTCAGGAATTGACAGCTTATTATAGCGCCGCCCTTATTCATTCATCACTCATTTTGTTTTGTCATAACCTGGCACTCCTTCACTTGTGGCGTCTTTAACACAGAGAGGGTTAATCTCACTCATAAATGCTAATCCTGTAATGTCAGTTTAATGATCACACCCACCGTTTAAGAGGATTCATTCTTCCATGAAAAGTCACAGGGAAATTATAATGAAAATATGATTACATTAGTAAACAAAACCACAATACAAACTATGGCTAACTATGGCTATGCATTTCTTATTGATCAACTCATTTCCTCCCAGTTTTTTATTTTTTGATTTTATTTTTATGATTATGATTGTCTCACAGAGTTCTCACATGGGGGAGAAATATTTTCTAAACCAAAATGAGGTCGGCCATCCAAAAAATATATTTAAGTACCAAATTGTGTACCAAAGTCATACATAAATAAACAAAAAGAAAATGGCTGGATTTGTCTGTACAGGAACTGCAGAGCTTTGTTATGTGATGTGATTTACCCAACACAATTTATCTGCCAAGCTTGGAGCATCTCGAGCTGAGAGCGCAGACAGATTTTCATCCCAATTATGGGGTATTTTTCTCTGAAACATCCTGGGGCTCAGTGACCACATGGGAGAAGCTTGATGTATTTTTGATATAAATGTCTGCAGCATATTTATAATCCCATAAATATGCACCATATCACAACAAATGTCAAATCCGGATGAAAAGTTTAGCCATATGTCATTCTTGCATCCCTCAGGGCATTATACAGGGTCGTCTGATGTGACTGTGTGTCTCTGTAGGTATGTAGGTATGACAACCATTTCCAGGGGTGGACTAACAGAAAACACTCCCAAAACACTGGGCAAAATTTAGGTCATATTTTCATGGGGGTTTCACCTAATATTATAATATGAACTTTCCTCAAATAGCCTAAGAATGACTGAGCAGGCTCTGTCATGGTCAGAAAACATTCCAGGTAAATAATACTGACGGAACATGTAGAAAACTGGACAACATTTACATCCCAGGAACATTTTTTCTAATGGCCTGGTGTGTACCAGAATGTTCCCAAACTATTGTTCCAGTGTTCCCATAGAATTAATAATGCACCCAGCTAAGACATGCTGACTCCCATTTCTCCTGATATTAAATCAGGAAATCACTGTAACTTGGGCCTTTTTGTTAAGTGTGTGCAGTGAGCAGATAGAGCGAGGAAAGGGTTAAGTCTCTGGAAATGATAGCACCACACAACAAGCCAACACGCCCGGCAACCCCATAAACTATAAGAGCAAAATCTGTCATACTGCAGCAGAAATGAAGCCAAATTTGACAAGCAATAATTCATCTTTTCCCCACACATTTTTTCTGAGCTTTCACATTGTAATCAATGAAACTTTTAACATTTCAATCACCAGCCGGACATGCTATTCTTTCAGAGTCAAGGGGAATAATTACGGATGGTAATTTTCCATAATTTCAGTCTCAGTTAAAGGAGACTGGGTGGTAGGGGAGTGATTGGAGTATTTAACAAAATTAAAAGGGTCTAATAATAGAGCCGATGTATGCAGGTGGAAAATGAGTCAAAAGTAAAATTCACACCAGACACCAGAGAGTACATCTTCACACACAGAACTGTGAGTGCATGGAGACATTGCAGGAATGCTCAGCACCGTCAGGAGGATTCTGTGGGATCCTGGAAGACCAGAACCCAGCACTGAAACAGAACTGCTCCAGAACCCAGCACTGAAATAGAACTGCTCCAGAACCCAGCACTGAAACAGAACTGCTCCAGAACCCAGCACTGAAATAGAACTGCTCCAGAGCCCAGCACTGAAACAGAACTGCTCCAGAGCCCAGCACTGACATAGAACTGCTCCAGAACCCAGCGCTGAAACAGAACTGCTCCAGAGCCCAGCACTGACATAGAACTGCTCCAGAACCCAGCCCTGAAACAGAACTGCTCCAGAGCCCAGCACTGAAACAGAACTGCTCCAGAACCCAGCACTGAAACAGATCTGTTCCTGGTTGGTCTAAGCTGAGATGAGGTGTGAGAATAAGTGGTCTTTGTTGTTTCGTGCTCTGATGCTCTCCTGTAAAGTGTGTTTGACAGCTTTGGGACAGAGAGGGTGCTTCATTCATCAGTGCTCTTGCTCTTATATTCTGTTTAGTCATTGTTTAAACAGACGTTGGGCGTTTGGTTCAGTGCCAGAAAAGGAGGGCCACACCATCACTCATGCTGGGAAACAGACCTTCACATCACAGGGGCCTTTTATGGGCAGAGTTCCCACAGCTCCAATCAGCACTGCCCATCGCCCAGGTTATGACTGACAGCTTTTTATCACTCATCAGTGACTGGACTGTGTGAAATGGCAAATTGGGTAGTGTACACTATGTACCAAAGTGCACTACAAACACCACTGTATACCAATGAGCACTATGAGTTCCGCTGTCAAACCAAAGCCTGTGTGTATCTGTGTATGTGCACTATGAACCTATGTACACTCCTATATACCTTTAAACCTTCATACACTACATACCTGTCTGTACCTATGCACAATATGATCCTTCAGTATGTGTACTATCATTTGAAAAACATCCAATTTTCCTATATTTTATTTCTTTAGGTAATGTTGGCTGAATTACAAAATGGGATATGCTATCACTGGCAAAAAGAATCAAATCATACTGAGCTAAGGGCAGAATATTTGTCTGTGCAATTAGTAATTGTCAAAACACGTTATTTGAGTTAAACACCTATTCCTTCAGCTGTTCGGCATTAAATTGTAAAGCAGCTGCTCCACTTCCATGAGTGCTGACTGTAGACAGGCCTGAGAACAGGAGGCTGAAGGCAAGGCCTAGTGGGCAGGCTGCTCTTTCTGTGCTGGGTTCAGGTGTGTGGTGTTTAGCTCACAGTGTGTCCTCCAAGCCCAAACCCCTCATTCCCTACAGCAAAGACCAGCGCAAACGTAACCTCACTCAGCCCCTTATACCTCTGTGTCACGTTACCTGCGCGGCTGTGCGCTCTGTGTCACGTTACCTGCGCGGCTGTGCGCTCTGTGTCACGTTACCTGTGCGGCTGTGCGCTCTGTGTCACGTTACCTGTGCGGCTGTGCGCTCTGTGTCACGTTACCTGTGCGGCTGTGCACTCTGTGTCACGTTACCTGTGCGGCTGTGCACTCTGTGTCACGTTACCTGCCCGGCTGTGCACTCTGTGTCACGTTACCTGTGCGGCTGTGCGCTCTGTGTCATGTTACCTGTCTGGCTGTGCACTCTGTGTCACGTTACCTGCCCGGCTGTGTTCTCTGTGTCACGTTACCTGCCCGGCTGTGCACTCTGCGTCACGTTACCTGTCCGGCTGTGCGCTCTGTGTCACGTTACCTGCCTGGCTTTGCTTTGCAAAATTACCAGGTAGATTCGCAGCACATAATTGCTGTGTGTCTGATGATACCATGACAAGAACCAGAGTGATTTACAACACAAATGATAGGATAATTACTGGCTGGCAAGCTTCAGGAGCTAGTTACCCAGTTTTATAGACTGGAAGAGCTTGTTTCCTCTGCTGCCACCTGTTTATTCTGCTCTGGTTGGCTGCAGGATTGCTTCAGGAAAGGCAAGCAGTTGCCCAATTATAGGGTACTATCAGTCAAAGCAGGGGATCATATCTGACTGATTCCATGAATCAGAAGAGGGCTCTAATTAAAGAATAATTAATACTGATCATAAAGATGTACATTGTTCCCAGGCTAAAGTTTCCATACCTTGAAAATGGTGTGATGTTATAGCATACTGCTACAAGTGGTGTATTAATTCAGAAATAATTTTGCAATGTATATCTCATAACTGACAGCACTGGGTGTATGTGCAATAGGCTTTGTTACTGAAATGACAATGTTATATCATATATGCAGGTAGGATGTTAGTCCAAATGTCTCACAAAAAAAGCTAAAAAAGAGATATACTGCTTTTATCATGCTGTCTGCGGAGTGTACCCAGCGAGCGAGAGCGCTGCAGAAATCTCAGCAAGGTGTAAGAGCTGAGATCAATAACAGCGCTGAGCTCCCCACAGCCAGAGGCCAGAATTTAGGCACTAAGGCCAGAAATGAATAACCACAAACTGGTTGCAGGCCCAGGGTAGTATTTTTTTACACATTAACACATTTAGACATGACACCTCCTTTGGAGAACATATCACACACAGTAACACACATTCTGAGCATGAATTACTGTTGAAAAGCATTCATGTTTAAATAAAAGCTGATTGGAGGCCTGCACTGAGCTTGTATGCATTTTTCTCTTTTTTAAATTAGGTCAGGGAAAAGTGTCACTCAGGAATATCTGATAGGGTGGGGGGAAAAGTCACGTTCAGAGGTATCAAAACACTTTCACTTCTATCATTTAATGGATTAAAACAAAGCTAATATGTTTGCATACAACATTCATGAATATAATTATAGTAATTATGACATTTAAGTATGACATTTCGGGCCAACATTTTGGAGAGGGAAGAAGGCTGAGAAACCTGAATGGCAAAATGTCTCTGTGACTGTAACCTGCTCCTGCAGTGACTGTAACCTGCTCCTGCAGTGACTGTAACCTGCTCCTGCAGTGATTGTAACCTGTCTCTTGCAGTGACTGTAACCTGTCTCCTGCAGTGACTGTAACCTGCTCCTGCAGTGACTGTAACCTGCTCCTGCAGTGATTGTAACCTGTCTCTTGCAGTGACTGTAACCTGTCTCCTGCAGTGACTGTAACCTGTCTCCTGCAGCGACTGTAACCTGTAACCTGTCTCCTGCGGCGACTGTAACCTGTCTCCTGCAGTGACTATAACCTGGTCCTGCAGTGACTGTAACCTGTCTCCTGCAGTGACAATAACCTGCTCCTGCAGTGACTATAACCTGGTCCTGCAGTGATTGTAACCTGTCTCCTGCAGTGACTGTAACCTGTCTCCTGCAGTGACTATAACCTGGTCCTGCAGTGACTGTAACCTGTCTCCTGCAGTGACTGTAACCTGTCTCCTGCAGTGACTATAACCTGGTCCTGCAGTGACTGTAACCTGTCTCCTGCAGTGACTGTAACCTGCTCCTGCAGTGACTATAACCTGGTCCTGCAGTGACTGTAACCTGTCTCCTGCAGTGACAATAACCTGCTCCTGCAGTGACTATAACCTGGTCCTGCAGTGATTGTAACCTGTCTCCTGCAGTGACTGTAACCTGTCTCCTGCAGTGACTATAACCTGGTCCTGCAGTGACTGTAACCTGTCTCCTGCAGTGACTATAACCTGGTCCTGCAGTGACTGTAACCTGTCTCCTGCAGTGACTGTAACCTGTCTCCTGCAGTGACTATAACCTGGTCCTGCAGTGACTGTAACCTGTCTCCTGCAGTGACAATAACCTGCTCCTGCAGTGACTATAACCTGGTCCTGCAGTGATTGTAACCTGTCTCCTGCAGTGACTGTAACCTGTCTCCTGTAGTGACTATAACCTGGTCCTGCAGTGACTGTAACCTGTCTCCTGCAGTGACAATAACCTGCTCCTGCAGTGACTATAACCTGGTCCTGCAGTGATTGTAACCTGTCTCCTGCAGTGACTATAACCTGGTCCTGCAGTGACTGTAACCTGTCTCCTGCAGTGACTATAACCTGGTCCTGCAGTGACTGTAACCTGTCTCCTGCAGTGACTATAACCTGGTCCTGCAGTGACTGTAACCTGTCTCCTGCAGTGACAATAACCTGCTCCTGCAGTGACTATAACCTGGTCCTGCAGTGATTGTAACCTGTCTCCTGCAGTGACTGTAACCTGTCTCCTGCAGTGACTATAACCTGGTCCTGCAGTGACTGTAACCTGTCTCCTGCAGTTACTATAACCTGCTCCTGCAGTGACTATAACCTGGTCCTGCAGTGATTGTAACCTGTCTCCTGCAGTGACTGTAACCTGTCTCCTGCAGTGACTATAACCTGGTCCTGCAGTGACTGTAACCTGTCTCCTGCAGTGACTGTAACCTGTCTCCTGCAGTGACTATAACCTGGTCCTGCAGTGACTGTAACCTGTCTCCTGTAGTGACAATAACCTGCTCCTGCAGTGACTATAACCTGGTCCTGCAGTGACTGTAACCTGTCTCCTGCAGTGACTATGACCTGCTCCTGCAGTGACTATAACCTGGTCCTGCAGTGACTGTAACCTGTCTCCTGTAGTGACTGTAACCTGCTCCTGCAGTGACTGTAACTGGTCGGATTTTGGATTTGTAGATGGCGTGGTGCTGGTCTGATGTTGGGTTTGTAGATGGCGTGGTGCTGGTCTGATGTTGGGTTTGTAGATGGCGTGGTGCTGGTCTGATGTTGGGTTTGTAAATGGCGTGGTGCTGGTCTGATGTTGGGTTTGTAGATGGCGTGGTGCTGGTCTGATGTTGGGTTTGTAGATGGCGTGGTGCTGGTCTGATGTTGGGTTTGTAAATGGCGTGGTGCTGGTCTGATGTTGGGGTTTGTAGATGGCGTGGTGCTGGTCTGATGTTGGGGTTTGTAGATGGAGTGGTGCTGGTCAGATGTTGGGTTTGTAGATGGCATGGTGCTGGTCTGATGTTGGGTTTGTAGATGCCGTGGTGCTGGTCTGATCCCCAGGTGACTTGATGCCCTACCCTCACTGAACACTATGTGTGAAGACAATAACAAAATATACAAAGTTTCAACGATAACACAAAATATATTTTATTTAGTCAATATATATTTTTATTTCTTTTTCTATATACTTTAATATACAATATATTAATGGTAAAAACACCAAATGATACCATTATATTTGGCACAGGTTAATACAACATGCAGCAGTTGCAAACGTACCTTGCACTTCAAAGCCATTCTATTTAGCATAGTTTGACCTTGTTGTATTTTTCTACATTGGACAGTGGAAATGAAGACAGGAAAACTATCTCATTAATTTCTCAGAATGAAAACTTTAGAGTCACTGAAGGACACGTAATCCCAGACCATGCAGTTTCATTTACGGTGGGAAAAGTTGTAATTGCTGTGTACTTTAGTGGTCGTGGGTAATTTCCTTTAGTACAGGAGATGCGAAGGGATCTCAACACTCATTCCTGACTCTGCAAAGTCAATGCACGAACTCCAAGCATCCACCTGTCTGAGCGTGAAGCAAAGACAGACACACAATTCTGATGACCCGCGTCGGTGATTTTGATGGATTGACGACTTCCTCTTGTGTGTTTATAACGGCAACAGTTTGCGTGGCTTTTACGCACAGACGTGTGACTAATTAAGTCAAGTCTCGCTTGTAGCCAAAAGCGCGGCTTTGTGCATTTTTTTCGCTGGTGTAAAAATACCGCGGCTATTACAGTATCATATCTGAGTGATGATTAATAAACACTGATGAGAGGCTTTCGCTCCCCTGCCAACGCCTCTCCTCCAGACCCCGCTGTAAGACTGACGCGTTTCTCCCCTTGGCACTTTACAGACAGTGAGAATCAACACTCAACAGCAGGCTCTGTGCAAAGCGATCACGCGTCCCTCCCTGTCCTCTCCACTCGTATTGTACAAGCGTTTGAGCTGGTCCAGGCCACCGTTTGAGCTGGTCCAGGCCACCGTTTGAGCCGGTCCAGGCCACCGTTTGAGCTGGTCCAGGCCACCGTTTGAGCTGGTCCAGGCTGTTTTCTGCTTTATTGTCTGTTTATTTCTCCGGCTCGCGTAAGCCTCAGTCTCTGTAGTGCGCTCAGGCCGGCCGGCTCGAGAAAGGCACCTGCTTCTGTCATCATCTTAATTTATATAACATACTAAAAACACACCATAAAAGAATATGGTTAGGCTACAGTGGGGTATGTAGTACGAAACTTTCACATAGGATTTGTTTGTTTGTTTGGATTTGTTATTGACCTTTTCCCTCAAGATAAATGAATAAATCAAACACATTTTAAGATCAATGTTGGCTGTGAATGCTTGCAAGGTACATTTTTGACTTTGCAGTCCATGTTGAGTGTGAAACAGGAATAAGTTCTCCTGAGCGACATTGGCGGACTCCTCGAAATCAATGTGTGTAAGAGAAGTTCTTAGCTAGAGAAGCCACATTAACAAGCTGTGACAGTTTGCCCTGACTGCCGGGTATGATGTCACAAAGTACGCGTTTGGTTGACCCAATATGTTGTAATGGATTAATCGCATAACCTGTGAAAATGTTCAAACCCTCATTACTTTTCTGTTGTGCATCTTAGAGACACAAAACCAACCTAAAAATATGTGAAATACCATCTTTATGATGCTCATTGAATCATGCTTGACATTGCCCACCGCCATTACATTTTCTAGACCGTAGGCTATATCCTTTTCATTATTATTTGTATTTCATTTCATAAATGGTGCATCTGACAAATGGAATAGCGTGGTTTCTCCGTGCCTCACAACCGAATTTTGAGTGTGCTACGCTGAGTTTAGGCAAAGTGCCTCAGAGAAATCCTGACAAAGGAAATGACCATGTAAAATATCCCGAACTATCTTAGGAAAATATGTCTTAAAATTAAATTTGCTTTCACAGATATACCCGATTCTGGTGTATATTGACAATAACACGAATTTTCTTCAGTAATGGCCAAAATCCTTTTATATATCAAAAACATGTCAAGTTCAGATATCCCTGAATGTTGCCCATTTTTCAGAGTGGGCTCCAGTGCGGGTCTTTTGGCATAACGGACTGACCAGAGGGGCCATGTTTATGAATGTTGTTGGTTTGCATCCCAGTAGGGGTGAAACATTGGACATACCCAAAAGGATCTGCCAGAGATGAAGCTGTATTTTTTCATTTATGTATTTATATGTGCTCTATTTAAAGGGCCAACTGCACTCACACGGAAGAAAATATTTCGGTACGTTTCTGTAAAGAAATAACTAGGTATGTAGACATTTCTCGACACAATATAATTTAATTGCTTTTCATGTTTTGACAAGTTTAATATTTCGCCGTTAATCACTCGTTTTTAAAATGTTTTAAAATTTTTATTTTTTTGTGATTTGTTTCAATACTGCTACAACCAATTCCTCAACCTCCTACTACCACTGCTACAATATGAGTACTGAATTGAGCGCTCCGTTTTACTAACGAACGACACGAATGAAAGGCAACCACTTAGAGGAAGCTAATTTCCAGCAAGTCTTTGACTTTTCAGGGGTGAAAATAACCATATTCCACTGAGATCGGTAGTGAAACATATGCTCTGCAACAACCAAAATGCGTTCTAAGTCGTTGCTGTCGGTGTTTCATGGCTCCGTGACTCACAAAGCTAGTTCCAGACACCGTGCGGCTCAAACCTGTCTGAGGTCCTGAAAAGTAGTTTCGGGGTGTTTAATGATACCGGTCAAAATGAGCAAACTTTGCCCTACGCTAACTTGATCTTCAGCTGATTATGATGAAAGCAGCAATGCAGCGAAGGATTTTTTTTTTAAACACAGGTCTCTTAGTTATGGGCCGTAGACAAAGCAAAAGGCAAAGGCAGCGTGAGGATGAAGAGGTTCTGATGCGGGGGGAGGTGTGCTGTCATTAACCCATCCCGCGGTAAAGACCGGCAGACCGCACGGAAGCCTTCTCTCCGCCGCAGGCGCCGTCTCACAGCGCAGCTGTTTCGGGCCTGGGCCGCACGGCAGGCTTTGGTCTTAATAGGTGGTATAATTTTGATAAAAACTGACATTTTGTGCTTTTTTAATCAAATAATAAATAACTGTAATAATTTTTAAGACAGGAAAAAGCCGGTCTTCGATATGGAAATATTTGTAGGTGTGAAAGCATTTGCCCCGAGTGGTTATTGAGAGTGTAAAGCTGAAATACACAGTGTGCGAGATTTTTACTATCTAACACTTGTTTCACAACGCTTCCCTAATTACCGCTTAAAGCAGCGGAGCGACTCTCTTCAGTTTCAGGCCTGGGGTGAAGTCTGTGTTCCACTGCATTCCGGGAGCGTGCGTCCTGGCATTTCCCTTCTGTCTCTGATCTGCCTGGGCCTTCACCACACCGGCAATTCAATATGTCATGCAATTTACTAAAAGCTTTATCATTACGCTTCTTTGAGAATTTAAAGCATAAATATTGTAATCAGAGAAGTAAAAATGAAGTAATTGAGAAGTAGGGTGATACCAAATTATGTCTCTGTCTCCTGTGTTTTAACTTTCATAGGTTATAGTCCATAATTTGGTGTAATAAGGGACACTTAAGTTTTGCTGTTCACCTTTGTGATGTCACTTCCTCTACCATAAAGGTAATTATACTGGATCATTTGGAATGAGAAATTCCTGATTATATTTAAAGATTGAAATGATGAACCAAAAGACAGACAAAACAGAAGACACTGAAAATCATAATAGCGAAATTTGCATTGTGGCATAATTTCAGCTTTTCTCTTCCAAGGTGTCATGGTTTACTCCAGCATTGCTAATTAATTTTCCTCTAAACAGGGTGATTTATTCAAATGAGGCGGCTTCTTCATTAGCACACCTGTGCTCAGCTGCCTCATTAAAAACTGGAATCTTGTAAATTTTTACATCCGCAGACAGTGGCTCTGTTACCAAATATTGAACAAGGTAGCACTGTGTTAATTAATGTTATAACGAGAAAGTGAGTCAAAGTTGGCTGATTTACATAACCTGTGCAAAAACAAGCGCGTGTTTGAGGATGTGCCGGCCTATCTGCTGCCCTGCCTGCTGAGACTCCGCTGCACCAGAACGCGCACCAGCCTGTCTGTCATCCGCCCGCTTTAGCACCATTTTGAAGGGTCAATGGTAACAGAACCTGTGGCAGACATTTATTAAATCGCAGCTAATTAAAAGACATTACAAATTATTCATTGCTAAAAGCTGAGCGCAGGTTGTTCACTGGTTTTAGTGAGAATATGAATTTATATTTTTGATAATGCGCATCTTTTTCTTAACAATTCTCAATGTTCCTCAAAGAAGCAAAAACAGTTGTGTATCTTATTCAGCAAAGCCTATTTTTTGATCATCTGATTCATTATAAACTCCCTCTGACGGGCATTCATTGACAGTAGCTCGGTGAAACTGTATTTCAGTGACCTTGTTCTGAAGTGTCTGACCACATAATAAGTTAAAACATGAAGTTATGCTTCTGCAGAAAAGTGTACCCAAAACACAGGAACACAGGCATACAGAGTCTGAGCCAAGCAAGAAGCCTTTGCTGCACCCAGCACCAGAAACGAGAAAAAACACAAAGACCCTAAGCTGTCCTTAGGTGACTCACTGTCTGATAGGCAACCAACGCAAACGAAGGCTGTTGGTGGAGCCGATATGAAGTTCTCTGTTGTGGAAACATGGGCGATCTGAACACCACCAACAACTGGGCCAAGGCAGCGGCTGAGGCGGTTTTCTGTCTCTGACATGTAGCCTAGCTCTTTATGCGGCTCCTGCTAAATCTCCTCGTCCATGTGGAGCCAGAGGTGTTGGCTGAACGCTGTCCAAAAACAGCAGGTGGGAGACAAGGGGACTGTGGGCGGGCCCAGTAACACACCCCCCCCCCCCCCCCCCCCCCAAACACACACTTTGATTTGTGGAATCCGTAGTAACCCTGCTGTCCCCGGCCCCGGCCGAGTATGTCACACTGGACATGACTCCCACATCCTGCAAATTAGCCGGCCAATTTACATCCAAGTGTTTAAAGAGTAGGAGAATGAGCGGAACGGCCAGCCCAAAGCCCCCGCCTGTGGCTGTGGCGGCCCGTGAGGACGGGCCCCTCCAGGATTCAAAGCAAGCTGCGGAGTTATTACAAGAAAGGATTATCCAAATCAGGCTCCCATGCTCTGTTAGCTTCTGCCCACATCTGCTGGGTCAAGGAGGGTGCTTTCCATCTCCCTGTTTGTTCAGCCTCCTGATTGGCTCATTAGTTACCTATTTCGGTTTGGAGATGAGTGGAAAGTTTCCCGATTGCTTTTGTGTGTATCGCCTCTGCGCTGGTCTGTCTAAGAGGGAAGGGCTCAGCGGTGAGAGACGAGACTTTCCTGCGGCATGTGTCTCCATTGGTCCATATGAGACGTGCTCGCGCAATCTTTCCTGTGAAAAAAATGTTTTGTTTTTAAATGAAAGTGATTATGCTTATGACAACAATTACTTTATTAATTTATAATAACTTTATATTAGCAAACATGCTTTTTATTGGAATGAACAAATGCAAATTTCACCAAACAACTGTGTGAAATTATGAAACAGTGAGTGGCGCTGCTCTGCCATGACCTATCATAGCCTGGCTTGGTCCTGGGAGCGAGCATAGCCAACAGAAATCATATTTATACAGCGTTAAACAATTCAGAACTGTAGAATTACTATTTACCCAGTCTGATGCTCTCAAGCACTAGAGGCATAAAACTATCCTACAAAATTATTATAACAATATTAAAAGAACGCATCATATATGCTACATACTGTTTCTGATATTTTAAAGCACATTAATCAGAGAGAAGAGCAAAATTTGTGGTCCTGCATGTTAAAATCCCCACAAACTCAGCTAAGATTTCACGGTTAATAATTCATAAGTGTGTGCTAATCTCACTCTAGGAGTCTAATTAACGCATCATTAAAAGCATAATTCTGATAATTATAATTTCTCACTTCGTAAATGAGAGTGCCATTGAGCTGGGTAAAGAGAAGAAAGGGTGTCTGCAGAGCCAATGTGGTGATTGAAACAGATTTGGAGAGGAACGGGGGAGGGTCAGAAAGAAGGCAATACAGCTCAGCTTATTCTCTTATTTAAAAACGCTCTTTTGTTTTAACCCAACCGTACTAACCCAGCCATACTAACCCAACCATACTAACCCAGCCATGCTAACCCAACCATACTAACCCAGCCATACTAACCCAACCATCTATCTTGCTTTTACAGTAAAAATTACAATATAATCATCCCAGGCTGCATTATTTAAAACTGGATGGGAAACAGAATGATCTGCAGAGATAAAACGCACAAGCTTCCCCTGTGAGCGTATACTAGCCCAATGTCGCACAAGCTTCCCCTGTGAGCGTATACTAGCCCAATGTCGCACAAGCTTCCCCTGTGAGCGTATACTAGCCCAATGTCGCACAAGCTTCCCCTGTGAGCGTATACTAGTCCAATGTCGCACAAGCTTCCCCTGTGAGCGTATACTAGCCCAATGTCGAACAAGCTTCCCCTGTGAGTGTATACTAGCCCAATGTCGCACAAGCTTCCCGTGAGTGTATATGAGCCCAATGTCGAACAAGCTTCCCGTGAGTGTATATGAGCCCAATGTCGAACAAGCTTCCCCTGTGAGTGTATACTAGCCCAATGACACACAAGCTTCCCCTGTGAGCGTATACTAGCCCAATGTCGCACAAGCTTCCCCTGTGAGCGTATACTAGCCCAATGTCGCACAAGCTTCCCGTGAGTGTATATGAGCCCAATGTCGAACAAGCTTCCCATGTGAGCGTATACTAGCCCAATGTCGCACAATCTTCCCCTGTAAACGTATACTGGTTAAGTGTTGCTGTTTCATGATGAAAGCCTGTGCCTTTGTTTCGAGCAGTTTGCACGATGTCTACATTTAAAGTTGCTGTGACAGCAGTGCACAGATCAGTCTCCCCTATATCCACTGTCTCAGTTTTTGTCCATTTTAATGAAACCCCAAACCAGTCACATAGATTACATCATATTTACATCTGGCCAGACTGACCAAACACCGAAGCCAGTAGGCCTGGTGTCCAGTTTAGCATTGGGGTTCTGTCTAAATCCCTAAAAATTGCATTCGGTCTCCTTCGCCAATGGGACTTTACGTCGCTTTAACACACGCACACACACACACACACACACACACACGCTCACGCACAAAGACAACAAGTGTGTCGTGCACCATTTTTTACAAAAGTTTATTTTATTAAAAAGCTTACATTGTACACGAGTGTGCATTGTGTTTTCCATCAACAAAGGTTGACAGAGTTGTGACAGTTGATTTATGCGGCTCTCTCGAATATCGCAGCAACTGCTCTGACAGCAGCAGGTGTAGTGATGTAACTGCAAGCATAGCAGATGTTCCTGTTCCTGGCAGTCGTCCAAATCAATTATTCCCGTCTTTAGTACAAATTCAGCTCTCCATAAGTCATCAGAGGCGTGAATCGGAAAACATCCCTGTGTTCGTTTTCTCTCCATATTATCCCCAAAGACGGATCATCAAACAGGATGAAAGACGAGGGCCTTCAGTGAGGGCGCTCTGCTGTAGCATCCTCTCCTCTGTCACTGGGAGGGAAGAGGAGCCTTCCTATGGGCTCACATGTTACTCTTGTTCCCTCCACAAACTACATATATTTACCAATATATCACACACACTCTCTATCACCCTGTCGTCTCTCCAGCTCCTTGTGAAAAAAGCGCTAAATTTAATATTTAATATTTTATTGTTTTGTTGGTTTGTAGTGCCCCAGCATGAAAACTTATCAGAAATGTTTACCTAAGAATCGTGAGAAAGAGCGGCAGAGACAGGTAAACTTTTTTCTGCTCCCTGATGAAGTTGTGTTAGGCTTCCAGCAGAAACTCGTTGTGATTGGTTGGAGGCGTGTAATAAATCAGTATTGTTCCTCTCTTCACACCTGGCACCAGTGAGGAGGTGAGAGCTCCAGCACCTCAGGAAGGACGACAATGTCACTCTTTTTGTGTGGCTTACCCCCCCCCCCCATTTTTTGCCACAACAACAGAATTTTTCAACTTGTGAATGAGACGAGATTACGGCTGAAGTGTGGGGTGTGTGAGCGCACAGGTATACGATCCAGGAGCATGCTCGCTGTTTCTCCAATTTGTTGGACTCCTGTCTATGAAGCTGGGTTTGTTGAGATGAGTCTGTGGATTCGATGGTGAGTCAGAGTTAGAGCGTATTTTGATCAGGCTCAGTGCGGCTGAAATCGAGGGAGATCTCAGCAGCCCTTTGCCCACTGCTGGAACCTGAAGCCCAACACAAACCACGGGCTCCTGACAGTCTAGCTTACGATGCAACGATAAAAGATAAAGATGGAAATGGAATAATTGATGCATAATTTATTTTGACAAACACATTTGTGAGGTTTTGTGTCTGGAAAAAAGTTCATTTTATAAAATTGCATTACAACCCTCACAGCCACATGAGTGCTTGTGATTTCCACCATGACTTTGAGCTGTGTGTTTGGACCTTTAAAAGAGACCCCACTGTGTGCCATAGCACTGGGGTTCATCACGGTACACCATCATGCCCGGTCGCCTCATCGGTTTCTCAGGCCCTACCAATGACAACGATGACAACTTGGGCCAATAATCAATCTAGAACATCATCCTAGTCCTTACGTCCTGCTTAGAAAAAATGTTCCCAAAACATACAGATGTGGCAAAAAAATAACTCAAGGGACATCCAGAAAACCAAAAAATGCCTCTTTACAAATCAACACTGCTCCCTAATGCCGATACCCCACACATTGCTTCCTAATGCCGATACCCCACACAGCGCTCCCTAATGCCGATACCCCACACAGTGCTCCCTAATGCCGATACCCCACACAGCGCTCCCTAATGCCGATACCCCACACAGTGCTCCCTAATGCCGATACCCCACACAGCGCTCCCTAATGCGATACCCCACACAGCGCTCCCTAATGCCGATACCCCACACAGCGCTCCCTAATGCCGATACCCCACGCAGTGCTCCCTAATGCCGATACCCCACGCAGTGCTCCCTAATGCCGATACCCCACGCAGCGCTCCCTAATGCCGATACCCCACACAGCGCTCCCTAATGCCGATACCCCACACAGCGCTCCCTAATGCCGATACCCCACGCAGCGCTCCCTAATGCCGATACCCCACGCAGCGCTCCCTAATGCCGATACCCCACGCAGTGCTCGCTAATGCCGATACCCCACGCAGTACTCCCTAATGCCGATACCCCACACAGCGCTCCCTAATGCCGATACCCCACACAGCGCTCCCTAATGCCGATACCCCACACAATGCTCCCTAATGCCGATACCCCACGCAGCGCTCCCTAATGCCGATACCCCACGCAGCGCTCCCTAATGCCGATACCCCACACAGCGCTCCCTAATGCCGATACCCCACACAGCGCTCCCTAATGCCGATACCCCACACAGCGCTCCCTAATGCCGATACCCCACACAGCGCTCCCTAATGCCGATACCCCACACAGGGCTCCCTAATGCCGATACCCCACACAGCGCTCCCTAATGCCGATACCCCACACAGCGCTCCCTACTGCCGATACCCCACACAGCGCTCCCTAATGCCGATACCCCACACAGTGCTCCCTAATGCCGATACCCCACGCAGTGCTCCCTAATGCCGATACCCCACACAGTGCTCCCTAATGCCGATACCCCACACAGTGCTCCCTAATGCCGATACCCCACACAGCGCTCCCTAATGCCGATACCCCACACAGCGCTCCCTAATGCCGATACCCCACTCAGTGCTCCCTAATGCCGATACCCCACACAGCGCTCCCTAATGCCGATACCCACACAGTGCTCCCGAATGCCGATACCCCACACAGTGCTCCCTAATGCCGATACCCCACACAGTGCTCCCTAATGCCGATACCCACACAGTGCTCCCTAATGCCGATACCCCACACAGTGCTCCCTAATGCCGATACCCCACACAGTGCTCCCTAATGCCAATACCCCACACAGCGCTCCCTAATGCCGATACCCACACAGCGCTCCCTAATGCCGATACCCCACAGGAATGAGGAGTCTGTTGAGCCATAATGGGAGGGAGTATTTTAAGTGGCAAACACACACCGCGTAAAAGAAACAGTTGGTGGGTTCCTGTGTCAAGGATACTGATTTATAACTAGTCTTGGCTGGGTATGATTTTGTTTTTTTTTTAAATTGGATCTTTTATGTTTTTTTTTTGCTTTGCTTGCTCAAACACACATCATTCAGTAACATGGCATTGCTATTGGTTGTTAATTCTCTAAAGAAATGCCTCAATCTCAGTCTATAGATGTTAAAGGCAGAGCACACTCATTTGGTCAGTTCAGCTGATATAGAAAGAGGTGAATCATTTCTGAAAACTCACATTTCAGTTGAAGTATTTTGTCCAGCAAATACAATTTTCTTACTTACTCCAAAAATAATTTCCAACAGGCCATGGTATATGTGAGTAAATGTTCCAGTAAGCTTTACTGATGTGGAGTAGCTGTCCTTGTTGGAAAGATACAGAGGAAATGAGAGGGCATTACCTTCCGCACAAGTGCCATGATCTCCGATGTCACCCTTCTCTGCTTCTGTTTTTCTGGACTGATTATTTTTGTTCAAGAAAAGCAGGAAATAAAAACTTGGCATGTGGGGCATTTAATGTGAATTTAGCCTGGCTATAATTATGGATGGAAGACAGAAAGTGTTATTTTTTGTTGTCTGAGTGTGTCTCAGCGTTTCGCCATCTGCCTTTTGCTTCCTATCAAACCCGTCTTTCGCGTGTGGTCATCTGAACACGGTCAGCTGTCCAAGCCGTGTCCACTCCCTTACTGACACACCAGCAGAGTCTGAGCGCTGTGGAATTTGCTCTCCTGTACAGACTCCCATTCTATTAATAAATCACATTTTTGGTGCGGAGAAGCTGCAGGGACTGTGTGCACCATTGGAGCAGAACAACACAGCCCTGCTGATGCAGAGCTGGTCCAAGCTGGCTGTCGGCACATGAGATTAGCCTGGTACAGATGGCCACACGGAGCCCAGTTCTGCATTTGCTGTTCAAGATGGCTGGATTGGCTCCCGTCGCCCAGCAACCTGGCGCACGCGGTCCAGAAGGGTCCCCATCCACGCCACGACGGGCTGGCCCAACCCCCCTCAACAGCGTATGACTAATGACTCTTTATTATCTCAAAACCTGACGTAACGAATAAACCTTAAACAGGGGTCGCTTGAGGAGCCCTATCCAACCCAGCAAGGCCTCTTTGTCTAAATATGGAGCTGTGCTTCGCAGTTGCCTAGCTGCGTGAGTGATGTGTCTTGTCTTGGTTCTGATCAGATTTCCAGTCTTTTGTTTGGTCCAAACAGTGTAACTGCCCAGGTCAGTGTAAATTTGGTTACATTTTCAGCGCCTCTTTGGTGACGGACCACAGCAACCCCTGACAGTCAGTCATGTGACCAACAGTCGCCCTCCTGACTATGACGTCCAGCTTCCTCTCTGACCCAGCCGGCCTATGTGTTCCTCACCTGACCTCTTAGGTGTGGGCAGCTCCAGGGCATGTTTGAAAACTTTATGCTCACTTTATGCTTCAGCATATAAATGTTTTTTGTTTATTCATTAAAACACATTTCATAACAAACATTTATCTTCTAAAAGATACTATTTTGGAGATATGCCTATATTTTGGAGATAATTTCGGTAACACTTGGCCCAGCCTTGCTGCGGATGGTTGGGTTGTAAAGGAATTAAATTCCATGGTCTGTTTGCTCTCTAGCAGCCTCTACTGGTCAGGCCAGACACCTGAAATGGCATGGACTGAGGGCATGCTGACTTTGCCCTCTTCTGATGGCACCGGCAGTGTGTAGGTGGCGATGCACCTGCAGTGTTGACAGAATCTATGCTGCTCTCATATGAACCAGAGGAGTCACGAGATGGCTGTCCTCCCGAAGCTGGCAGAAAGATTTATGCAGTGAGTTAGCTCTGTGAAGGTTGAGAAAAATGGGGGAGGGGGGGAATCAGGAAAAACAGAAAGTTAAAGAATAAAAATAAAAAAAAAAACAGACGCATATTTGTCTGATGAATCAAACATTTTAGCGTTATTCTTAAAACATGTTATGATGTCACACTCTCACGGAAGCTGATCCAGGACGTGATTCCAGCGCCTCAGTTCCTGCTCTGAGGTGCCTGCAAATTCATCACTATCCAACCAACAAGAGATTCAGCAAACGCACTTAATGTGCTTTAAAGACTTAATCAGAATTTAGCTAACATTATGCTGGCAGCATGTGCTTGTTTATTCAGTAGCTTATCATTTCATTTGAAAATGTATTTTTGAAAGCCTCTTAAATTTCACACTTCATAACATCCATTTTCCTGTTTGGAGAAATTTGCTGCTCTTACATTTCAGACAATAAATAAAAACATTGTTCATTTCTGAAATGGAGGAAATATTCCTTCAGCATCATTTTCCCATGGCAGTTCTTACAATGTTTCTGATTCAGAAAAGCATGAGTAGAAACTCAGCTGCATGCCTGCTTGACTCACTCTGGCATACTCCAGCTGCGCATCACTTCCGATAGCGGAAAAGGTGACATCAGTAAAAGTGTTGCCCAACGGCCCCAGTGTGAGAGGTGACATCACTGAAAGCATGAGTGGCACTTCCTCCTGCAACGATTCGCCTCCCGCCCTGACGGATGTGCTCATACACAGTACACGTGTCATAGCTATGCTACTCATAAACATACTGCACACATGGGGCATTCCAGCCAGTTCCCAGGACTCCTGTGTTGAACCTTTCTGCTATGAGCATTTCTTTGAGTAACAGCAGGAAGTAGCTTTAGCTGGAATGGATCTTTCCCCTGTGAACTGTGAAACCCCTCTTCTAGTCCATTCTTATGTAATCACTTCTGACACCTGGGACCTTATCCTCCGCTGTGTGTCTGGGCACTGCTGTCCCTGACTCGGCCGCTTAGCATTGTGCTACAGGACATCTTTTCTGATATGGGGGATTTTATGAAATATGGTGGATTACAATGTAAAGATATTTATTTTCATGTATAGTTGTGTAAAACTCAAAAGTTTTCAAAAATGGATTCACTAAAGCAAAGTGCGAATACTTGAAAAACATATTTAAATACAGAAATACAGCATGAGTACTTGTACCTCTAAGTACTGGTAGCTAATATTCTACTTTTACTTTGTCACCTGCCACCTTTGTTGATTACACAGGTGGATCACTTATTACCAATTATGAGTCTTCTGTTTCAGTGTTGGGAGTCTGAATGATGAAACGCTGAGTACTGCCAGAAAATGGGCGCATGTGCTCAAAAACCCCAATTCATCAAATTACCCAGTCATGGAGCAAAACCTAGAAACAGCTGCGGAACCGCAGTCCCAGGGTTATTTTTCATGTTGAATGTAATTATACCATGCGAACAAGTTCCTGCTCGCTTCAGTTATTTAATGACACACTGCAACAAACAGAAACCTGATTGGCAGGCTGTCAGTATGGTGTTTTTTGATTAGGTGAGATGGTGGTGTAGATATAACTTTCTATTTCCGGCTCCTAAGGGGGGTTGTCATAAGTTTTACATAATGTTTCAGTGAAGAACAATAGATAGAACATACCGATGTCAATAACTCATTTTTACAAAAACCTGTCTGTTAGTACTGCCACATGCTGCAGCTATACATGTAGAGTTGGACAATATCCCCAATCTCCACAGAAGTGTTTGTTTTCCTCCTTCAAGAAGCTAGCTGGAAATTAAGCACAAATAGGTGAGACAAACACTCAGAGCAAGCAACATTTACCATTAGATTACTAGGCCAAAACTAAGAACTAACATTACCAAGCAAGCAACAAGCAGAAACACCAGTTTCTATGGCTTTTTGGCTACTAATTAGGTAGAATTTAAAGAGAGCTAGCTCCAAAAGTGTTTTCCTTGTGCTCCGATATCAGCATCAGCATCACGCAAACCCCACACAGACAGTGCCCAGGCGACCCTTGGTCTTTTTTTTACTGTGAAGCCACTGTGCGAACCACTGAACCACCATGTCGTGCATGGTGAAACCAATGGCTCTCAGTCAAATATAGGTGGCATGGTTTTCAACATGTGCAAATTGCAGCAAAACCACCAACAGACCATAAACCTGTTCTTCTTACAATCCAGTTTCCAATAACAATGCTTTGCAGCGTAGCCACTGAGTGACGGGTGGTTTCACTACACAGATTTAATGGCTATTAATGACAACTTAGTACAACAGACCTTTGAGATTGCTCTTTGAAAATATTATGATCAGAGTGTGTGTTCATGTTGCAAATGCTGCGAATTTTAAAACCTGCTCAGAATAAGGAGAGAACGTACATTAAGTTACAAGTTTAAAGATGTTGTAAAAGGCTGAGCTGCAAAAATACCATTACGTAATAAATAATTCTCCAGTGAAAGGAATCCATTTTGTCCATTACATAATAAATAATTCTCCAGTGAAAGGAATCCATTTTGTGTAATGTAGAATTCGACACAATCTGAAATGATGTTCGTAGTGCTGCCTGATATTGTGTTTTTTTCTCTTCTTTTGGTCGTGGGTTTTTTCAGTCATGTTTGTATATTTATATCCTGTTCATCCTCTTGTTTGTCTCAGCTTTGTTCTGTGTATGCTACAAGCCTTTCATCCATTATCTGATCTGCCTGCCTATAGTGACTTCTGCCTGTTTACCATTTTTTGATTTTGATTTTTCCTGATTGCCATATCTTCCTGGTTTATTGACTTCGCTTGCCCATTTTTTGACTTTGCTCTCTGGACTGCGATTTTGTTCCTTTGCCGTGTCTTTCTGGTTTTGACCTTCGCCTGGCTTTTTGACTATGTTTTTGGATTGGGTTCGGCTGTCTTAAAAAACGTTAGTTTACTATTCTGAGTCCTGCATCCTGAGTTCTGACAAATGCCCACTCCAGCCTAACTTACTTCCTTATATTGCCAGAGAAACTTTGAGGAGCATTGTTTATGGTCAGAGCATTTTTTGTGTAATTACTGATTCTTTCACTTGCATGTCAATTTTCAGACCTGGATCCTTGTGCATCTCTGTTTCCCAGGTACAGGAAGTGACAAATTGTTGAAAAACTCACACTGAGTCTAGTAGGCCTATAAAATTTCACTCATTTTAAGAATTTTCATTTGTGTCATTTGAAATGAACGAGAACAGTGGTATTGTTTATTGATAGCTCAATAAATACTGCTGTTAGACGAAGTTAGAATATTGCAGTCCTGGTAGCTTTCTATATTTTATAAGTTTAGAAAGTTGTCTATTTTATTTGTGTATAGGAGTGTGTGTATTGTGTGTAAAATAGAGATGCAGTGTGTGCATTCTTGTATGTGTGTGTAGCATAGGGGGACAGTGTGTTTGTGCATTCATGCTTGTGTTAATGAG